>LR736857.1:7010487-7279441 GCA_902654985.2 Oryctes borbonicus
ATATATATGTACCCACATATATACACGCGCCGGGGAAAAGAATGTTTTTAGATTAGTTATGTATGTATAAGTTAAAACCCATAGAAGTTGGATAAAATTTATTGCACGGGACGCAGTCGAACGCGCGGAAACCGGCACACAAAGTGGGGTAGAAAATGGTGAATACTTTCCGTTTTATATGCAAAAAAAAAAGTTATTTCCGTGTATCCTCTATAAACTGGAATTATTTACCCCTACGTGATAAACTTAGCTATAGAGCATAAAATTTAAATGAAACTTTTTCTATTTACTCGATTTCTACAAATACCGGTACGGGATTACCAGCAACAACGCACGTTAATATTTTAAATACCGGCGAGGTAGGCAGCTTCATCACGCACATTCTAATAGGATTGTGATGGTTTAAAATATTTTAATATTTATAAAATTATATCGCATAAATATGATTTTCACAATTGTTGTAGTACGGTATTTATTTCATTTGTATGAAGACAAATACCGTAGAAGAGGTTGTGGTTGAAGATAAAATAATAGCATGCTCTATATTGTAAGGTGAGGTACAAGATTTGTTCGGAATTTGAGATTTTTAACGTGTAGTGGCGGCCCAACGAGGTGTACGAGAACGACGATAAAAAATTGTGTTAAGCTACTGGCGACCAGCGAAGTTGGAGTTGATGAGGAGCGGCCAGGTCGGCCCGGTGAGGTGACTGCGGATGATCAGTAAAGTTCATGATATTGTATTAGCAGATTATCGGGTGAAAAATAGAGAGATTGCTCAACTGAAGAGGTCATTGTGAAAAGAGAAGCCTTGCAGAGTTCGAAAAATCATATTTGGGTGGCTTAAAAAAGTGTGAATATTGCTAAGCTAAGTGTACAGAGTTACAATGAAGTTATGCCGTGAGGTTATGTCGTAATCAGTCATCACATAGTTCTCCAGTTTGGCTTATCTACTTAAATTCATTGATGACCCTGATGAAGTCTTAAAAATAAACGCTAAATATTGGTGAAACTTACATCTTTCCTGAAACGTTGGTCCTCATCCCGATAGTTTTAACTACGTACTAGTTCCTAACTACCGCCATTCCCTTTGGTGTTTGTGATGCCATAACTTCAATTATTCGTTTGCATCCTTATTAATTTCCTTTGAAAATACTTGAATTAAAATGTTCTTATAGAGACGGTACTAGGTTGTAATGTTAATCGGAAACGAAAACAAGAAAAACTGGCTTAAAAACTAAGACACAGATCGAGTACGTCTAAAACTTCAATTGGTTGAAGGGAACAAAGTCAGTCAGGCGGAACGGCGCGACATCCAGCATAAAAAATTGAATCTTCAAAACGATAAGAAGTTTAAAAGGAAAACAAGTAGAAATATAGAAAATGCAACAACATACTGCATAATTTTTCTAATTCCTTGGGTTGGAGTTGAAGAATACCATTATTTTTATTTCTGGAATGTATGCGGTTATTCGCTATTTAAAAATGAATTAAATCCACATTATGGTGTCCTCATTAACAGTTTAGTTTGGGTATTAGCACCATATCTATGCTCAATTAGTGCACTACATCTTTATTACATGATTACCAACTAAATTTCTGAACATAACTCTTCCATTTATAACTTTATTATATAATAATTAACTTGCCCCTAATTGCACTATCATCCATTACTGCTGGATAGTGTTTATGTGTTGTTAGCGTAGATAAGCATCAATTGCATGTAACGCAACTTGATAATATCATTTGGTATTGATTGCGTTATGGCTAAGTATTAATTCCGATACGATTATAAAAGTGTATGAATGTACAAGGAGTGCAAATAAAAGAGAAACCTTCTCTAAATATATTGATTTATCAGTGCCTCAATTAAGATTAGGATCATCACTAAAGATTAAATTACTTTCATTACATGAGTTTGTTGCAATATTTAAAAACTTTTTTTTTACTTGATCTAGAAGAAGTTCTGTAATGCTTATTTGGAAACCGGCGGGAACGTTTTACAAAACATGTCTGACTAACAAAATCAAATAGGTTCTTGCAAGCTTGAGCTGGGTATTTTCTACCTTATTTAATGTTTCCTCTGGGACTATTAAGCTTTTTACTATAGCGTTGCCCTGTTTAATAACTCTGTCAATCAGTATTACGATTCTATTAATCTTGATATTGAAATAAGTTTTAAGTTAATAGAAATCTCAAGCTTGCGGCTTATTTCAGTACTTTTCCTTACTTCATTTCAGAAACCAAGAACCTAGCAAAGCTGGAGTGGAACTAAATTGACGGGTTTAATTTTTTCAGATGATAAAACAATTCGTAGGAATGAAAAGGACACACTCTAATTAGTGTGAGATTAATCCGAAATTAAACCTAATGGATACTGAAAAAAAAAATGAAGAATCAATATGAAAATGTAAACACCTCATAATATAAGCATAGGTGGAACCCGATTAGAAGAGAAAAAATAAATTTTATGCATATCTAAGAAGAGTTAGATTGCGAAATTCAATGTGAAGTTAAAAAAAAAATGCAAAATAAAAGTGATTCTTCTTGTTTGCTTGCCGCAATTAATTTTGATATGCCAGCCTATACTAGCAGATATTCTCCTACCAAGAGCTACATAAAAACAACAGACTTTATTCTTCAGTGTACATGTCAAAGAAATTGTTTTGTTGTACCTATTTGTAGCAATACCTTATATATGAATGGTTTCCATAAAACGCTGATTAAAATACTAATAACACACAAGCTTTTCAACTCAGAATCACTGTTGCTATGTTGGTACTTACACATATGCATTATAATTAATGAAGCACTGGTAACAACATACATAAGCAACACCCTAAAATAATGAAGTAATTGTGAGTTGGGAAGCTCAGAAAGGATTAGTATTTTTTCGGTTCTTTAATCACTTTTTATTTCTTTTCTTGTATTTATCAATTTATCAGTTTGTTAAGTAGTTACTAAGTGGTCCTATCCTATGGTTACAAGGATGGACAATAATCAGATAAATGACATTAAACAATTAAATAAAAATAAAAATAAAAAAATAAAAATTAAATAAAATAAACAAACATTCCTAAACAAAACGGAACTTAAGGAAAAAATAATGGATTTTTTAATTGCTTGAACCTTTGGTTGAACAGTTAAAATAGGAGCCGTGTCTTCACATAATGAAATAACAATACGATCAAAGGTTCGAGCTATTAAAAAAACACTGCCATTATCACAATAACAATAAACTTTTAATAATTTTTCTTCCTTCAATTACCTTCAAAATTACGTTATTACGTTACCATGTGTTTTGTATATGGATTAGAAAACTTATTGGATTGATGAAACCATATTTATCAATCGCATGAATAGCAAATATTGGTAGCAAAACTGCATGATTTGTTGAGCAAGGTGGGAATGGTAGAAGAACTCAAGATGGCATGCAATGATAACATGATGGAAATAGCTGATTAAGTTAAATAGAAAAGAGGGAAGTTCCTTAATTATATACCAACCACAGAGTAGGAAAACCTGACTTAAGACTGGCTAAAGATTTACAAACCTTACTTAAGTACCCTTATATTAAAAAGCAGTGTATCTCTTTTCCTCTGCGTTGTATGAATTTCAAACGAACATTTTGATGAAATAACAGAAATACCTCCATAGTTCTCATCAAGATTTCCAAAAAATGTTATAAATTTCATAATTTCCATTATTTTCCCTGTACTTTTAAACTAATCCTTGTAAAATTGCTTTTAGTTCCTTCGTAATGCGTTAGCAAATTTGTGAGATGTTGATTTCTTATAACCGAAAGTAGTCGGAAAGCAATATAATCGATTTTTCAGAAGGTAAAATTAAAACTATTGGTGGTTGGCTTTACTTTTTCGTAATTGCGTTCGACTTTAACTGTAACGAAACGAAAATGAATGCAAATAGTTGGAAAAGAAATGGAAATAGCGTGCAATTCGCTTGCAAATGCAACTAGCAAAATGTAAATAAACAGATGTAAATGTAAATTAGGTGAACCGACTAATTCGTCTGCGAGCAGGTCGCGAAATAGATACTGGCAACAGCGCAGCAAGTACATTGCGCTAGTTTTCCCATACCACACGCTTCGTGTGGATAACACAGGTTATCAAGTCGTGCAGCTCTGTGATCGCTCGCCATGTGCAAGACTCCGAGTAAGCTACAATTTCCGGCTAAGTAGACGACATGTGGTTCCGCATCCAAGTTTTAAACCCGAAGGAAGTATTTATTGTCTTTTCGCTCTCGTTCTAGCTTGTTCTAGATGTCTTTTTCTTGCGCATGCATCTCAATAAGGAGTTATTGATTTACCTGTTCTGCAATTTTAAATTGACTGCACATGTATACGCGTACGATATATCGTTTATGAAAATTGAATACATATTTAAATATTTTTCCTGCTCAAATTAAGCAATGAATTTTAGATATCTAAAATCTAGTATATAAAAAAAGTAGCCTTATCCCTTATCAGTGTCTTGTTCCATTGATCTAAACTTCCTAACACCTTCTTTAACGTTTTGGTGCAGTCTTCATAGAGAGATATTGTTACATTACTTACTTGTTCTTGTTTATGAAACGATTCAACATATTTATAGATTTTTGGTATGCAGGATCTATGTTTTTTCAATTTTATTGCTTCCATAATTACAGTTATCATGGCCTAACCCCTTAAACAGGAAAATTTACATTAAATACTGAAGAGTGGAAGTATTTCCGTAAACTTCAGTGGAAGGTTAGTGGATTTAATTTCAGGGTCTTATTCTGCAGTTTAACCTAATACATGAAATGCCGTCGGTAGCTCGATAAAATGCACCAATTTTGGATAACCTATTTTGTCTTGCCGGTTAAGGTAGGTCAGTGTGAACCAACAGACTTCGTGTTGCGTGTGACCAAACAATTGTAATATATATGAAGATAATTTTCCAGATTAGCATCATTCTAGGACACTTGGCTTACATGTACACCACAACCTATCAATTCCATTTTGTTTCCGAAAATGCAGAAATAATCATTCATAACAATGTAATTTTTTAGAAGGGAAAGCCGGTTTGCCCATTAGGATCATAAAACGTGTTTCCAATTGCGGCTCCTTAAAGGTAAAATGTCCACGAAGTGGTTTCGTGGTGGCTGCATTTTGTTTTAGTGGTAATTTCGTTTAGAGAAACGTAGAAACCATCTCACGAATGGTGAATATCATAGTCGGTGATGTGAATTTTTTTAGCAACTTTGTAATTTGAGAACTTGCCTTTACTACTTGCGTCATCACTTTCTTCTTACAACTTTTCATTTCTCCAGAATTGTAACTGCTTGCAGGAAGGACCTTATAGTGTTGGATAAAACTAATAAGATAACAACAAGGTAGTCGATGCCCTTGCCGGAAATAAAGTTGAATAGGCTCCGCCTAGTACCTCTGTTGGCATACCATTTAACAGTGTATATTTGTTAAAGCCGAGATGAGTTCACAGGTCTCTCTCAAACGACGATATTTTTATTGCCTAGCCGAGGCAGAATTAGGAAGTTTATAAAGCTTAATAAGAAGTATGTTTGCGCTTTAATAGTAATGCCAACGTAAGGCAACACCTATACATAATGGGACTCGTTCGAGGGGAAGAGTGTCGATTATACTTCAAGGAAAAAGATACAGTCGAGCACATATTTTGCTACTGTCCAAATCTCCTATGTTTGATTGTACCATTGTGGCGTCAAAGAGTCTGAAAGAAGACTTCGCTGTGATCTTCTGGAGTTTGTCAGAAGGATACGTCGATTTGATGAATTTTAATATTACTTGATCGACCTACACCAGATGTGGTTAGTCAATGGAGATGAATCTATTCACCTAGTGCCATCAATATAATGGGACAAGGCAAAGCGGAATAAAAGTTATATTGTCTACACACAAAACAAACAGATAGTAAAAAGCGAAATTGTATTATTGGATATATCACCTTTATTGGGAATAATTGAGAAGTTCTTTAGTTAATTTTACGTTTCGACAACATTGTTGTCTTCATCAGAAGCATTTGTTGGTGGAAATCACACCTCTTATGGTTAAAAAATGCAACAACGAATATTCGTTTATTACATATTTTGTAAAATATTTTAAAATATATTTATGCGGCAAAATTTTGTTCGAAGATTCGGCGTTTGTTCGCAGCCGTCACTCCGCTGGCTTGTTTTCGATATTGTGTTTTAACTAACCAAGAAGACATTTTAAGGTAGCAATTATCGTTCATTAATAATGGAGAAATGTCGTACATCAACGAAGAAAAACGGGACATGTTAAGTATTTTTTATTTGACGAACCGAAATGCAACAATAGCACATTTTATCCACAACGACAACAGCCACATCCTATCATTTCTCTAGATATTGGTAGGAACTTGGTCGAAATCGAATCGTTTAGCGAGCTGCATAATGTTTATGTTAACAGGAATTTGAATGAAAATCAGCGGGATGTTTTATGACGTATTAAATGTGCGTTTTTGCAAAGCTTATGTAAAATTTTCTAGATTAATAATAATTCATCAACATCTACACGCGAAGTGGGCTCAGAATTAAATTTGTCCCAGACTCAAATATCGAAAACTTTGAATCGAAATAAGTTTAAACCATACAAAATTTATGTTTGCCACAGCCTAATGATAATTTAAGGCGGCTTGAATATTGCAAGTAGTTTGTGGGAAGATTAAAAGACGACGATTATTTTTTAAACCAGATCATCTGGTCAGATGAATTAAACCAATTCTGGAATATTTCATAGAAAACGAGGCACTATTGGGTAATGCAGAGTTCCAGACAAGATTGAACAGGGGGACCCCATTTCGGAAAAATGTCTCATAGGATCAATTATGTATGAAGAAACATTAATTGGGGAAAGCTACTTAAATCTTTCCTCGCACGTTCTTATCCAACTTCTTAGATAATAATATTCCATAAAAATAAAAAATGGATAGATTATTCTTTATGGGTATAAATTCCAAAATACCTTCGACGTAATTCTTAGCTACCTTGTTTAATCTTAAAATACCTTTTTTGTCAATTAGAGCATCCTATTGAAAATTTGTCAAATTCGTCAACATGTTATACGTAGTTAAAATAAAAAGAAATACGTTTTCTGACGGTGTCAAAATTGAAATGTCACCACTAAATGGAAGACCCAAAGTGGTCTTCAGAATGTGGTTTTAGTTTTTCTCGGTAAGACCAAGCAAAGGTGGTAGAGGCAAAACAACAAAATAAGCATTTCTAGCTTTTATTTCTCTCGAACGTTGTTTGCCACAGATCCTTTTTTTCTTCGCTTTCATAAGAAACACAACATTTAGCTACTTTGTCAAATTTAAACCTGTTTTCTATATCTAATAATAAGTGAGATCCGCATAGTGAAGATCGAAAATGGATCAGCCCGTATATCTAAACATTATTCAGAAATTATGTAACTTTTCTTTTTTTTTAATCTCTACTTTTCTCTGTGTCTCTCTGACTTCAATGATTTAATATCCACATTTAGGTTGGTTATATTATCCTCTTCAAGCTATCTTACATTCAATGTTTTAGTACATGGTATTATTGCTGTAATTACTATTAATCACTTGAAAGGTATAAATCTAATATTCTTACAGTTGAGTATAGGCTTTCACGACCGTAATCCATAGTAGAAATATCTTTCGGGTGATGTCGTGTCAGCTGACAGGATGGTCAGCGAAACGTCAAGTAAAATATTAACTATACGATATCACCCGAAAGACATTTCTACTATTCATACAGTTTCAAATAATATAGTAAATATATTAACGTACGTCCGAGATATGCATATAATTAGTCATTGTTGGATATCGGAAATTTTAACGAATATTTTTAATTAAAGCAGTACGAATATACCTGTGCTGTCTGGTTCATACTAACAAACTATTGTGCTTTTTAACGATATAATATTCTGGACTGTAATTTCATTAGTGAGAATGAACGTGGTGATGAATTTTAATGTTTAAAAATTTCCACGATGTCCTTTTATGTTCGTTTTCAATTTTTTAATTAAGTATAATAGAAGTGTCGCTTTCCTAAATACATTATGATTTTAAGCAGGCACCGGAAAGTCGTTGAACTTTGTTAATTGGTACTAACACAATTACGATACTTATTGATGAATAAATTAAATCCTATCCATATCGATAGAATTCAACATGTCTCTTTGATATATTACGTCATCTAATAATTTATTTGCTTATTTTCGGTAACGTCGTGGACGTTTACAAACTCTCTTGGATGCTTATTTTGTATTCAAGGAACTTTGTACTAGTGTTCACGTTACAGTTGCACACAAATGACAACTTATAAACTGTTCTTAGCATTCGCGACATGTTTACTTGCAACTAAATAGTCTTATCTGCAAACTTACAGAGTAAAGTACTTATTTGGACGTAGATTAAATACACGTTCTCGAATTTGTATGGCAGTTTGAAGAAATGGGATAAAATCACGTAGCAACGTGCATAAAATACCATCTACTGGAAGTTATACTGATTTTATTTTAGGCCATTTTGGTAATTTTTTTTAATAAAATAAAATGTTTTCAGCAAATTTTCAAATAGATTAGAATTATCAAACAGAAGTACCCTACATTAGCCTTTAGGAAGCAAAACATTATAAATATATTTGTTAGACTATCAAACGTGAGCACCACAAATGCCATTTTCAAATGTGTACATGAGTAAAGGCTCATTTAGGCGGTGCGTCATTCTGTATAATAACTAGAGTGGCGACGTTGCGTGCAGTTTGTCGTTGGCCTTACGTTCGGTGGCAGGATAAGTTTTGCACGTGTGTAACTCGCCACGTAGGAGATAGGCAAAGAACGACGGCAGTACTGGCCAACGAAACCAATTTACAACGAACAATTTAGAAAAATATATCATAGTTAATTCCTATTACAATCGCATTGAAAACGTACTTGACGATTAACAAAATATAACTTTCAATTTATCTACGCTACTGCATATACCCGATCGACATTTGGCTGGCTAACATTCGCTAGCAAACTGCACCGAACGTCCTCACTCTAATAATAACGCATGCTATATTCTGTTCAACGATTATGCTGCACATTTTCTGTATAATAATGCATGCTATAATCTGTTCAACGATGTATGCTGGCTGCACTTTGAACTAAAGCATGCATTAAGAAACGATACGTCGAACTATCCATATCACACAGGCAGACCATATTGAAATATTAAAACTAGAAAATGTCACCGATTGATTTGCTTGTTACTGTGTTCCTGCGGGTGCTAATTCTGTAATAGTTTTGCATAAGCAGAAAAGAGACGTAAGCGCTGGATGTGAAACTTTTTAAAAGCTCGTAACAATAGCCTTAACTTCATTTCCGTTTTGAAGTTTTGAAAACTGAAACAATATTATGCGACATGTTTTTTTTTATAATAGTAAATTAACTGGGCTTTTACACACCGGTTTGCATTTTTTATTTAGAGTTGCTTATCGGAAGTTACAGGCTTGCAAAGTGGAAGGTTCCGTAACATTGAAATACACCTGTTTTCGGAGGTCCATTTTAAGTAGACAAATTTACTACTAATGTTATTAAAATACAAATATTAATACACCGTTAACAAGGTAATTTAATGAGCTTTATCATTTTTTAAATAATTGACAGAGTTAGGATATAAATAAACAATAAAAACTGCGAAATACTACGTAAGTAAATATAGTTAGTATTATATGTCTTCAAATGAACATAAAGTACTAATTCATGATGCGAATATTGTACGTTACCATACAATGCAATTTTGCCCATTTGGCAACTTTCTGAGGAAGCCTAAGAAGCTCGAAACAAGAACTATCGGCAATACGGATTGCACCATCCTAGAAAGTGTTCAAAATCTGCGACAAATGAAGACGCTTTCCACACTTTACACTTCATACCCGTACATACCAAGTTTAAGCATTTCTTCAAGAGAAAATGTAATGCAGTTTGATGAGGCAGCTACGCAATTACTGGTAGAGTAATTTGTTTAAATGCTAATTCCAAGAATGTAGAATCTTTTATATTATTTAATATCTAACTTCGAAGTTTATTTCATTTTATTAAATTTCTGACCTTATATATTATATACTTACTACACATACTTACCTTTTTAACAATATTACTTCTAAAAAATAAATGGAATATGAATTTTTAAGTGCGTGAAGTGCCCATGATAACTTACAATCCAGAACCTAATGGAAACATTTAATAATTTTGTTAAGTTTTAAAAACGCAATTCTTTTAGTTTAGTCTTTACTTTTAATTTTTTTTTTTTTATACCAAAAACTAAATTTAGATTTACGTACTGCAATAATAATAACAATAGTAATAATGGCGTATACTATAAGATAAGTACGTTAAGTATTTCCTTTGTTTTATCGTTTTATCAGCGAATAAATAAAAACGCAAATAAAAATTGCTTAATTTTCTTATGTAACTATCTGCGGTAAAGCTTCTTATATACGTGTATGAAATTACAATAACTTACATAAATAAATAAAAAAGTCATAGGTTTTTGAGATGGTTTTCTCGATCGGCCCAATAGTGCGCCGGTAGGATTCGACCCTGGGACTCACGTCTATCGCGCAGACACCCGACCAACTACACTGCAAAGTCTCTGTAGAAGTTTTAGTCAAAGATAACATTTTCTCAATTCACTTTATAATAAGATGCTTTGTCAAGCACCTGCAGAAATTTGTCGATTTAAGATATGATCTGTGGAAAATCGCCGGTCCTGTATATTGAGAAGAATTTTAAAAATGTGTGAATCATTCTTCTCTCTGAGCAAAGACTACGGTTTTTTATACATACGTGTATCGTACATGTTGTACACATATTTTCTGTGCACATTCCGAACAACATATAAATCAGTTTACCGCCACTCGTTAATTAAAAGTTTCCAAAATCTACTTCTCGCAAAACAATACGCCGACATTTGTAGCGAAAATAATGAATTTTCCTGTGTACTCGGCTTGTGATCAATCCGTATATATTGTAGAGCACTACGTTTCATTGTTATCCCGGTTGTGCCCGATAATTAAATTTTTAACAGGCAAATCTCGTCAGTCCTCCCTTTTTTCGCACGTCCTGTGCCAAAAGCACAACAGATATGGATACTAATGATCGCGAAGTGTACAGCGGATACGCGAGAATTTAATTTTAACTTCCTGATAATGCTGGAAAAGAAAAAAACGAATTGTGTTTTGATGCCTGTGTCGGCATATGTGCCCACATTCTGGACTTGGGACTATATGTAGAATATATAATTTCGTTTATGGTATACTTTCTGTATAAGATTCTATAAAGTTGCGGCATGATAAGAACACACAATTAGCGTTTTTTCCATGATAATAAAAAATTCATGTTTCAAAATAACTTCCCGGGAACAAAAAATTTGATAAACATGATTTTTTTTGAGATTAAATCGACTAAAATTAGGTCACTTTACTGGAAAAAGATGGAAAAATTTCTTTTGTTTAAGAAACTGTTTAGCCCACATTGAATTAGATGATAACTTGAGAGAAAAGGAATATCTCAACAAGGGTATTATCTAAGAGTAATATTACCTAAGTAACTAGTTTTATATTCATGAGATTACCCATATTTGTGGGACCACCTGTGGGTCTTAATATGTTTAAGGGATATCAATATAGCGCAAAAATATTAAAGAAAATGTTTTTAAAATATCGATAATTTTATTATTATTCAATTCTTCGAAGACTTTCAGTGAATATTTCGATTCCTTATTGATTAGCAAGCTAATTATATCAACAGGGTGTTTTGTGAAGAAAAAAAAAAGTATTTGGAGCGTATATTTAGAAGGTCAAAATAAGTAAAACATACCAAAACATTTAAGTCCGATCCTTAACTATTACGGAAATAAGTAATAATTTGGTGCTTAAAATAGAGCGACCTAAATAATAATGATTAATAAATCAAGGATTATTCTAGAAAATACCACCGCCAACTTCAACGCATTTCCTTGCTCGCTTATAAATTGCCCAAATAGCATGTTTAATCGATCAATCAAAAGTTCAAATAATTTCTAATATCCACACTAAAATATGAAAAGGTTCCATCGTGCTGAAAGTACGCACGTTGTGGAACATTTAATGCTAAATCAGTTATAATTTCCGTCAAGTGAACTTTAAAAAAACTCAAAATTTAATATAGATGGACAAAACAATTAATCCACCAACATATACGTTGGTATTAAAACAATTTTGAAGGACTCGCCCTGTGATATGTGGAGCATCGATGTTCGTTATGGTAATTATTTACTGAATTGAGCTTCATCACTAAATCAATTGTATTTGCATAGTCTCCGATTTTGACGTATCCATTTGCAATATTGCATCCTTGTGGCATGATAGCATATAATAAAAGAAAACGTTCAAATAAATTATCCAACGTTAACTAAATACTATTATTTCAAGGGCTACAATAAAAAAAATTAACGTATTTTTATAGTGGTTGAAAATCGGACTTATATATTTTCACTTATTTGGACCGAATATACGCTCGATGTACTTCCCTTTCCTCTTGAAACGTCTTGGATAATTTAGATTCAGATGCCTTTGGTCACTGTGACCTTAATAGATTTATTGTAATAAAATGCCCGTGTATATGTAGAATAAATAAAAAATAAAATTTCCATCAACCTTAGTACTCTAGGATCTTCTTCCTTCAGTTCAGGAAATGCACGAAATGCAAGAAAAAAATGACGGCAACACATTTCCGTAGAATGTGCTCTGCTGTCTCCAGATCCTTTTGGGATATACGACAGATTTGATCTTCGGCTTGATCTGTCAGAAATCCGGACAGTAAACTAACGTCCCCTCTGTTGAACGACAGCGCTATTTTTGCTGTCTTTGGCGAGTCTGATATGAGTGCTTTCGCCTGTTTTGTCCTGGAATCCTTTCCCAGTACAAGCCTTTTGATTGTCCTCTTATGTCTTTACTTTATGTGGCTCTTTTGGAGACCAAAACTGGGTTAGGACCAATGCCGGAAATGTTCGCTACTTCTTTGGCCGGCCCATCACCCTTTTCATTTCCTTGGCTCCCTTGGTGACTTGGCAGCCATCGCAAAGTAACGTGGTTATTGCACCCCAATTGCTTTAAGTTGAATACACATTCGCGTGTCAGACCAAATTTGTATGTATAGGCGTTAATGGCCTTTAGAACTAGACAATTGCCGCTGAATATATTTATAGTTGCGATTGGTATCCCTTTCTCGAGATTCTTTATGGTGCACAGGTTCAAAGTAGAAATCTCTAGTTGAAATATGCGGAGTCCTGTTGACATTCTTAGGTGATAGTCTGGTCCAGTAATGTTTACACCTGTTCTAACACATTTTAATCTTCAGCAGTCCGTATACCACGCCAAGGTACCTTTTTGCTTTGAGGCTCACCGGATGCCCACTCAGTGCAGCTGTTAAGTTGTACTTTAGTGAAAAATATTAAGAATCTCATAGAATTGTCGCATATACATAAACCATTTAATAATATTCATAATAAATATCCCGAACATCTAATATTGTGAGCGCCGCGTATACGTATTTCTAACCGAACGGTAGAAATAAGGTCAACCGTATTGACGTTACCACGTGAAACGATATGAATATGTGAAGCTACATATTTATCTCTAAGGTTGGTGTTGCGAGGTTGCGAGTCGCGAAGAAATGATCAAAGTTGCTAGCCGGAGGAAACGCCCGGAGAGTAACCTTACAGTATATTTTTAGATGCGAGGAGCTGGTCGCTACGATACATGTCGGTTCACCTCTTGAACAAAGGAGCACAGAAATTTAATAGAAGCGTCATGCCATCACGTACACTTCGCTAGTTTTCTGGTGTAAGACAGACATGAGCAGTGATGGTACGTTGTTGTTTGCAAGAGGATTATATTTCTTAGAAATTTTAGATTCAATAATAATGGTAGAATTATCTAGAGCAAAGAAATCTTGTAGTATGGCAATAAACAATTATGAACTCTAACCTCTTATCTAGTTAAGAATCTGTCATCTTCCGCTTGAATTAGGATATGAGAACTTGATGAATTAATAAGTTTTGATTAACTATCTGATGACGTTTTATTAACTCGGATCTCGAAACTTTTTCTACTTCTTTATCGGTTTCACTAACTTACAAGTAAATCCGAAACGTACATAGCTTTTGGACCTTCTCTAAACAAATCAGATGCAATTGCAACAAAACATGATTTTAATTACATCGAAGAACTGTTTTAAAGAACATAAATTATATTTGGGAAAGCATAACTTAGACGAATTTGCTTTAGCAAACATTAGAAGATATAAGGTATAATTTTAGGTAGATTAATGCTAAATGTTAGAACAAAATAAATTACATCCGTTTACACGTTTTACACACAGATTGACAACCAAAATCGATTTAATAGCTATGTATGCAACAGAGATTAGAAATTCGAGATAAAGAACGGGTTGAAACAAGAATGCGTACTAATATCGTTAGTTATGGAGCCGCAAAGGATGACAGATAAAAAATGAGGATGGCACTTGTATTCTGGAAAATGAAGAAAGTGGAAGTGGCTAAACAATAATATGCGTATAATATAGGAATACTAGCAGACTCAAAAGATAACCTACAATATCATTTGAATATGCTACATGAAGATCCAAAGAAGATAAGTATGACGATACATACAAATAAAACAAAGGTCGTAACAATAAGTCGCGGAACCTATAATACCACCCTAAAAAGGCACAACATTGAACTAGACACAGAAACAAAAACAAAAGTCTGATGAGCCCAAATCAAATTTACTCAGAGAAAAAGATAAGAATAAAACCTAGAATAAAGACACAGGATGGCGGGATTACGTCCACAGAATGTCACAACATCGGCATGAGACTAAAAGAGATCTGTTCCCGGTGGATGAGGCATAATTTGACACCAGCACAAAAAAAGGCTTGTGTTTATTGTGTTAATAATAGTCCGAAAAAGTGTTCCAAAAATTCGATAGAGAAACTTTAAGATCCGTAGAAGCTGATGCAACTTGGATATATTAATACGATCCGAAAACTAAGCAACGATCAAGTGCTTAGATGTTCCCTGGAGAACCGAATGCAACATAAGTTGTTCGTTTACGAAGCACTTCTAAGAAAATGATTACTTGTTTCTTGCATTGCTTTTCAAGTTCAAAGAATAGTTAATGCTAAATGGTATACAACAGTTTGTTAGCCAGAAGTCACCGATGAAATCAGGAAGAATACTTTACAACGTCGCATTACCCCTCACCACGACAAAGCTCTCACACAGCATGTCAAATAAGTGATTATTTGAAGGAGAAAAACATCGAATTAGTGTCTCGTTGCCCGTATTCACCCGACCTAATGCCTAAGAAATTCTATTTTTTTCCCGAATGTTACACAAAGGTAGCAGCGCTTTGGTATCCGCATTCGAATTATTTATTCCGTGATTAATTAAATTTGTATGGTGCGGAGTATGCCGATACTTTAGTGTTGTTTGTCATACTATCCCACAGTCCTTGCTATCATTATTCCCCAAGAAGCTGTTGAATTACTACAAACTATGTGTAAGAGATCCAGATACTGCCTTCAGAGTGGAAAAAATGTTTCGAAAATTGGTTTGAACGCATGCGACACAACAAAACCAAAAAATATTTTTTTCTTTCATTGGTTTTGTAAAAACTTAAAAAGGATCCAACACATATATAAAGCTGCTGACAAAGAGATGATCCGCCTAGATGAATCACGGCTGCTAGAGACAGAGACCGCAGTTTTTCAGGAGAAACTTTTGTTACTGACCTTAACAGCACATTGTTTCATTATATATTAACTCGAAAACGACTAAGAACGTCGAATCTGCTACTAGACTTCTGACTGAAACAAGCAAACGTAATACGGCTAAAAAACTACAAATGAAAATTCTGGTAATGATGAAGCGAATAGGCTGACTAGGAGGAAATTTCTCAGAACCAGCACTCAAGCTTGTTTAAAAGATGACTATCTCTGTAAGATTGAATTAGCCGTTAGACCTACCATTCAGAAGCTTCCAAACTTGACCCAAGACAAGAGTACAAAGCTTCCTTAGAGGGACGATGCTGAGTGAGCAGCGGCTACGCTTTACCGCCATTAAGCTGCTTCGTCAAGGCAACCTCGTAAATTACGCCAGGGTAGCGGGTTGAATGGCAGCCGAAAAGGTTTTCTAGTATAGAGAGGATGCAAAATGACTCTATTGTGGCCTAAATACTGTGAGATCCAGCTCATCCTCTCGTTGTTGTTATTATCTATAAACTTTAAAGGGCGCTTGGAATTTCTTCTCATTAACTGATCATGTGTTTGACGAATACGCATCCATATCGAATAGTACATTTTTTATTGGATTAATTTTCTAGTTTCTCTTTAGGAAACAAGAGCATTTCTAGTTTGTACTTAGAACTATTGGAGTTAAAGCTTGTTGTTAAGAGATCGGAACGTTGTGTAAATCTTGAGAAAGAGACAACAATTTCATGAGCAAAAGAAAATAATACTGTACGGGATTGGTGCTATTAGTTAACTAAAAAAAATATCGTTATTTTTGTGGAAAAAGAAAATGTATTGCAAAAATTTCCACAAACCGAATTTATTGTTCATCTTCCATCAAAATTTACTGCTATAAATCTTTTAACCTTTCCGAACCATCACCTCCTTATATTGAAGAGAGATGACATTGAAACAATCTCGAAGATGACGCTGAAAATATACGGAGACAGAACAAACGCTTTCTATCTCTCCCTGATACATTATTCCTTCTTCCTCTTCTCCTATCAGAGATAACTAGAAAGAACAAACGATAATGCATATGCATATTCGTCGCTTCCATGGCAAAGGAAGAGCGTATCGCGGCGCTTCCGCAATTTCTCCGCACTCGTCCCCAATATTTGAATTCTGCGACGCCGAAGATGAGCTTTGGAGCGTTCGTACGTCTCTAGGGGACCGTAACATGAAATAGAATCCTTCTAACGTCGCCAACCATAACAGATACAATCAAATCTCGCTACCCAGTCACTTGTCAATAACATGCCACGTATATACAGCCATAGTTCAAATATACACGATCGTGCTTACAAACGATATATGATTTTTCATCAAACAAGGTCACTAGTATTTTTATATATGAAAATAGCTCTGATAATTTGTCTGTATTATTTCTATTTTCTGTAAATTGCATTTTGTTGGTTTCTATTTTCATTAATAATATTTCACTATCTATTATTTTATATCTACGTATGTATATACCATCTTACTACAACCACTATATCACGTATACTAGCTGTTGATTTAAATTATCAATATTGTAGCGTTTCCGCGCTAACTATAAAGCTGTGAATAAAACGCAAAACATTTGCATATCGTATTTTTTACGGGTAGCTTCTTTTCGTAACAACATATGTTGTTTAAGGGAGGCACCTACGTGTTTGCATACCAATCTGGCGAAAAACTTAATTTTATGTAAATAATCTGTGGCAGCTCTGTGTAGGAGGCTCATAAATAGGAGGGCAATAAAAAGGTATTTTTCTCACAAACGCTGTTCGTTATCCGATATTAAACGGAGTTTTTGAGAAAGGATCCTTTTATTAACGTTCCAATTAATTTTATGTCTTTTCTTTTATATTTCCAAATACCTGCAAAAATAAATCGAAATTATCCTTGCACTGAAAGTATCCCCTGAAACGTTTCAAATAAATATGAAACAATTTCAACCATGTAATTTGGAAACAACATAGTACATCAATTTGGATGGTCCAATATCAAATTTATGAAACATTAATCTGGGTTGGAAGAAAAGAAACATCTGGATTTAAGTTGGGTGTCGAGGCAAGATTTTCGCAAAGGGACATCGAATTACTACTTTCAATTGAAGAACTACAGTAAGCACTTACAAGACTCATGATTTGATCAAATAAATTTCGAAAACTCAGATAAATATTAAGTAAATAAATAAATTTAAAAATTAAAAAATATTTTTAATTAAATAAATCTTCAAAAGTTGTCAAAAAGTATATAGTTATCAAGGACAGTAGGTCTATAAGACCGCAAGGCTGGGCGCCCTCTTTGATGTGTCCTTTAAAAATGCAATTGAATTCATAAACATAAAAAAAAACAAAAAAAAATTATTATAACAGTAAACAAAATTTAATTAATAAATTATCACGAAAATACAGTTTAAAAAACCCGCGGCTTCCTATTTGTTCCCTGCTCAACGGTGAAATGAATTACGTACCTTATACGTACAACAAGCAAAAATTAAGTCTTTGTTTGCTATGGGAGCGCCTGATCAAACACCCAGGTTTCTATATTGACAAGTAGCTGTGTTTATAATAACCTTAAAGATAAGCAGTATCAGTATAATTTAATAAAATTACTAATAGACTTAGGAGAGACCTTTGGAGAAAAAAATTAAAACAAAAGAGATAACCTCAACTAAAATTGAAACAAATAACTGAAAAGAAAGCTGAAAAATATGTGGAAGTGAAGTTTCGAATTTATTATATTGTTTTTCGTGTGTTGTTCTACAACACTGCGTTTGGATCATTAGATTTCAGTTCGGCTCAAGCTGGTGTGAAAGACTGCATTAGTTAATTAGAAAATAAACACCAAGAATCTAGTGGCCGCATTAACGTCTGCATGGCATTTGCTTTACTTGGAAAAACAAATATTCTAATAGAGCTTATCGGCAACATAATCTGGATTATAACCAGAAATTTTTTGTATGATTTGTAAATAAACGACTTGGTCCGGTATGTATGGCCGAAAGACCAAAAAACAACGTTAGCAGTAATATTATAATTATAATTCTTAGATTCGATAAATAAGAGCAACTTTCTTCATGCGAAATAAATAACTTTAGGTAAGACTTCCGAATAGCGCCCGTCGATTTATAACCTAGCATCAGCACTTTTTAAACTGATTTTTAAGTACTTTCTTTTGAATTACCAAAAAGGAATGACAGTTTTGGACTCAGCGAAACATGGGCTTTCCGTTAACGTTCATATAAATCACCAAATCGATGGGCGCTCTTCGAAAGTACAGCTGAGATCATGATGACAGGGAAAAATCCGAACTTTGTGGTATATTCAGGAAATTAATTGATTTTTCTGCTAATTTGGATCTGATGTTTCGAAAGCATTTAAATAGTTTTTAAGTGTTTAGTGTTTTTAAGGGAATTGGAAATACAATTTTGCGGATTCAATTCCATTCGCAAAATAAAATTAAGGTAGATACATTATACGTTTTATCCTTGAATACTTTTACAACAAAGTCTCATTACAAATTTTTGGCGACGAAGAATTTTGCTTTGGAATATTTTACTTTGATTTAACTATTGATGATGGTCAAGATGGGAAAAAGCACTCGAATTTATGCATAAGAGGTTATTAGCAAGTCGAGGGCATATCGCAGTTTCTGATTTTTCTGTATGTTGAAGGATGGCAGAATGTAGCAATAAATGCTGAAGTTAGTATACATCTAGTGACTTTAGTGAAAGGTATTGAGGAATAAAGATAATCTGGTATTAGTAGTACATTTAAGTATAAGCTGAATGGAAGATTCATTGATACGATTAACATTAACTGAGTTTTGGGTGACGGGTAGTTAAAACGGCCCCTGCAAATGTACTGAACCCTTCACAACTGGTTCTGCAAATTCACCAGTTCACTACCAACTCTGAAGAACCCATTGAAAATTGCTAGATAATAAAAGGAATATAAGATTTTTCTGCTAGCAGGTCTGGGTAGACTATTAAATGTGATCTATTGATTTTAAATTCTCGTGGATCTATGGTCTGAAATAACAACACCAAAGAGAGAACCTGCAAAATGTACTACGATGCCTGATTGCAAATACTTACTTGCATGGACATGAGCATCTGGGACAGAGCAACTACGTTGCTGAAGCAAGAAACAACAAAAGGACATCAAAAAAATTCATGAAAAATGTATTCTAGTAAACAACACAAAAGTATCGGCAACCTCCGCATAACGCAAGTTTAATTAATTAATCCGGAACGGTCGTTTCGAGGTCACTGGCTGAGAATGCGGATCATTCGTATCCTCAAAGCGACTGTCCAGGATTGATTGATTAAACTTGTGCGGTGCAGAGGGTGCCGATAATTTTGTATTGTTTACTGTACTACGCCACAGTCCTTGCAATCACTATTGTATTCAAGGATAAATGCTTCTAAACATATTCTTATTAACTACCACAACAGCAGGACAATGCTATCTCTAAGTGAGGAAGATACAAAATATCGCCAGAACTATCAGAAGTACATACTGTCCAAAATATTATCTATACTGTAAATATAACAAAGCAGAAGATAAGCTTTGTCACCTTTAACAAGAAAATCAAAAGAAACTGAAGTAGTTACGGTGATAATAATGATAGTAAATGTAAGTGCTATTATTTTTATTTATGAACGAATTTAGCACTTATTCTCTTGTCTGTTTATCAAGGATATTTGTCTTGTATGCATTTGATTAACGCAATGCATTGGTGCATTGTGGTCTCGCAAAGATACCTTGTGCGTCTATATAAGCATTAAAGACAAACTCATAGCAGGAACGAATATAAGAAAAGTACAGGGTAGAAGTGTTTTCCTTTTTAAGTAGAAATTGGACCCTTATGTAATATACACCGATATGAACATAACCGGTTATTTATTTACGTAATGCATCACAACTGAAATAAAAATATCTCTTTTACAAGCAACAAATGCTGAAATTAGATTCAATGTCACATTCAGACATCTATCCTTCAATGCAAAAATATGATCTTATTCTCTCATTACGATGTACATGAACGGATATCGTTGACGTCAGAGATACGTCGTATCCAATCGCTCCTCCTCTATTTCGCGGTTTAAAAACCAATTTTAGATGCAAAATTCTCTTGAGTGAATTGTGTCGAGAAAACGGAATTAGATGCAGAATTAAAGAAATTAAAATCTTCTAAAACCGCATCTTAAGCAGTGTATATTTCACATACTTGTTTCTATGCTTCGCATACCAAATCGAAATATTGTACATATCTTCAATGACACGGGAAGAAAATTTTATACGGGATACATAAAATCGCGGAAATTCTAGTTTTCCGGGGCGAAATTTATATCGTTGTAAGAAAACAAAAACATGCATACATACCGTTTCAACAACTGTGCTATCTTTCGCCTGCTGTAACTCCCTTTGTTACAGTATATGTAACAATATTTATCTTCTGCTTGCAAAATTGAGACAATATAATGTTGCCCTAACAAAATACAAACGAATACAAATATAAAGCGTCACCGGAAACGAATACGAAAAGGCAAGACACGAAGTTAACTGCATGTTCCTTTGTTTGTTTTCCGGGCTGTATATACTTTGAGGTGATCGAAAAGTGAACATCTTTGTTTTTACCCAAACGTCGAAATAAACAAAGAATATATGTTTGCGTAGACGCCGAAATGTTACGTATAATTCGGAATATATTTTGTCTGTACTTTACTCTTCCTTGCATCGGAACAAATAAAAATTGGCGTCGTGTTTTGTGGGAGTATCATTCTGTAGAAATGTTTTCTTTTCTTAGAGTCGCGCATGTTTATTTTCCCGCCACGGTTACTATGAAATAAGAAATCACCAAGCCAAGAATTTTCCATTCATTTAAATTTACGAGAATTTATAAAAACATTTTTCAAGAAAACTACTTGTACAAAAAATAAATCTTAAACAATAAATCTTATGCGGCACTTTCTTTGATTGCTGACAAGAAATAACATTAAATGGACACTTCGTGATGGACATGAACAAAAAAAAATGCTCCCACTTAGCTCTGGTATTCTTCGAAATCTCGGCGTCTACCTCCGCTACAAATAAGAGGGCCTCTTACTATTAGGCCACATTAAATTTCATGTTTTAGAAGGCAAGCAAAATATATGGAAGAGGAGTTATTACACCATTTCACCACTACTCGCTGCTGGACTTATAATATCCGCTAACTCCCACATTCCGTAGATAATAGGATAGAAACAGGGTTACCGCTTCCGATCACAAGCTCACAGCCACTAGAGGAAACTTAGTTTTGAGCGGGTGGATATACTGAAGTCGCGAAATGTGATGTATGCGTGGCGCTAATCTGGATGCTGCGAATTATAACACTGCACTAGATACTCTTTCAATGATTCTTTAATTAAAAGGTGAACTAAAATAAACTGCTACAAACGACTAATAAATTAAAGAAGATTAATAGTTGAGTGTAGGCTTTCACGACCGTAATCCATAGTAGAAATGTCTTTCGGGTGATGTCGTGTAGTTAATATTTTACTTGACGTTTCGCTGACCATCCTGTCAGCTTCTTCAGAAGATTTCTAAAGACTGCTGTTGTTGTCTTTTGCTGCTCGTTATATATCCTATTTTTGTTCCGCTTTGCTGATCCATAACCGTTCCGTTCCGCTGAATCGCGTCGTTCGTTGTATGACGACTCCGTAGTGCTAACCTCCACGTGTTGCTGATCTTGTATCCATCTTCGCGATTGAAGTTGTTGGTGTTCTTCATTATTTCTATGGATTCGCGTATTATCCTCGGGTAGTAGTGGCTGGTCCTGGCTAATACCTTGACGTCGCTGTAGCTTATGCGGTGGTCTCCTTGTTGGTGCAGGTGTTCTGCTACTGCAGATTTTTCAATATGCCTAAGGCGTGCGTCTCTCTCGTGCTCTTTCACTCTGCACTGAATACTCCGTTCTGTTTGACCGATCTAGCTTTTTCCACATTGGAATTTCAGTTCGTATATGATTTTTGCTCGTAGTTTTGGTAACACGTTCTTGTTTGGAGGGAGTAGCTGGTCGATTTTGGTCACCGTGTTGAAACGTGTGGTGATGTTTTTCTCCCCTAGGGTTTTTTAGCCTGTCGGTGACTCCGGCTATGTATGGAAGGTACGCGTATCCTGCTGGTTGTTGTTGGTCTTCGTCTTTTCTCTGCTCTCGTGGCTTCCTTATATCTTTTGTACTGTACCCGTTTTTCTGCAGGGCGTTTTTGACATGTTGTATTTCGTTATTCCTGTGATGTTTGTCGCTGATTTTTTCCGCTCTTCTTAATAAAATGTTGATGAGGGATCTTTTCTGTTGAGGATGGTGGTGAGATGTTGCATGCAGGTACCGGTCTGTGTGGGTCTTCTTGCGGTATACACTGTGGCCCAGTTTGCTGCTCTCAGTGCGCTCCACTAGGACATCTAGGAATGGTAAGGTGCCATCTTCTTCGATTTCCATGGTGAAGTTAATGTTTGCGTGTTGTCTGTCGAGTTTTTGGTTCTCCAGCAACTCATTGAATAACCGTATTAAATTTGGGAAGCCATTATTTAGGCCAAATTGAATTATTCTGAACGTGATTTGTAGATTGTTGTTGGCCGGAAATATGTTTATCGATACTCCGGGATAAGGGGAAGGAACCAAAGGGATAATTGTTACTCGAATATACCTAAATGGGTGTGGCCGAACAACGTCGACGACGCGCTTATCACGCCGATTACAATAGCGTTATTTTTAACTTTACATTGTCCTAAAAAAATAACAACTAATTGCTATAAAACAGTTAATTAAAGATGTACTTGATATACAAATTAAGAGAGTGCGGTAGTTTAGAAGATAACGTAGGTTTCAAGTCGAGTAACACGTTTAAAGGTAAACATCTATAGGAACAATAGAGTACTAAATAAAGACGATACACGTTTAGGCAAGCGTAAGCAACTACAACAGTGTATGTGTGACCAGCAAGTTCGTAATTGGAATATTCCAAATTATACCATTCTAAGAGCTTTCGCAGGATTATTAGCAGGTAGCTTGTTTCCCTTTGACTTTATATAGCACTGTCATAGTATTCCGGTGTACCATTGTATAATAGTTGCAAAATGTAATAACCGGAGAAGACAATTGCGTGTCAAAGTGAAGTAAATAAGTTTTCATGTAAGTACTGTAACGTTTTAAGAATTAATGGTATTATTATGTTTTCAAGGAGAAATATTTATTATTTAGAAATTAATTCCGGTAATACATTTTATAGTAACTTATGTACATTCCAGCTTCTAGTAGCATTTAAGGAAGTCAGGATATCAATACAAAGCAGTAAACATGGTATTGCCACAGCAACAAAGTAAACCGTCGCATAAAGCAGGATTAATTCTGGATCGCGTAATAATGTATTCGGAGCGAGCTCTCTGTAGCCGACTTCCGGCTGCCATAAATTGGAAGATATGCCTCTGCGAAATCAAACTATTAAACATGTCAGCAGTTAGGACATTATACTTAAATATCCTGCTTGTATTTGGATTCCATGCAAATTTCAGCAATAAACTCTCGTTGCAATTGTACTACTTGGCTGCAATGCTAGAGAAAATACATCGCTGAAGTTGTATGTTAATTCTAGCTCAGATCAAATTATGTGGTACTTTGGTAACTAGAGTAAGTTGGTAATTTTTCTCTAATTCGTACGCCATGTACTTTTCTACAAAAATAAGATAGAAGCTTCGACCGGTTAAAGCAGAAACTTGTAGAATTGGATATAACAAGAATCTCAGTAGCTCCTCTAAAGATATCTAAAAGAACTACACAGTTGTAAATATTCATGTGAAGAATGTAAATAATGCATGTGCGACGTTAATTGTGGAGCCTGCTAGAGTTTGTAATATCTTCCGCATCGTAAATAAAAAATTTCAAACGCCCAAACAAAACAAAATAGATGAAATCTTCATTGTCGCTTTCTACAATCTCAAAAACTCTTTTAGCAATTTGTAGACGAGTTCCACATATGCACAATATTACGTTAGCAATTGCAAATATAAAAACCATTTAAACTAGAAACAAAACTAAAAGTAAGGAATAGAATATTGTATAGCGTGGCTCCAGCTGGTTGTTATATTTGTTACATATTAAGAAAGTTTTCACAGAAAACCACAAACAGAGAATCGCGCCAAACAAATAAGACCCGGAAAACAGATCAAGAGAGGAAGACGAAACTTTAATGCGGAGGTCGGCAATAGTTAAACTACGAAATTCCCGGAGTCCAAAGGCAAATTACTCTTCCGGTATGCGAGCGCACGGAAAATCAGAATTCCAGAGCAGTCTGCCGATAGCGTGGGGATACTGGATGTCATCCGACCAACCTTTCGGCGCACAATATCTCTTTTTGTCTAAAAATAAACTCAATCGCCAAGTTTCAGTCGCAAAAAGCTCCGGTCGAGATAAAATAGCTGGGGAAGATTCGCCGGGCGCGTTTAATCAGATTCGATTTTTAACATGACTGAATGTCAGTTGACAACGTTGTGAGCCCTCCTAGTGGAATTTCCAATACATGGCGGGGACATATTTTTAATTAATTAAACATCTATACAAAGGGGTGCTGCATTTAAAGTCGAAATTTATTTTCGTCGATCAACAGGAAAAATGTCAGCGGAAGAAGCGGATGTAAAAATATTTGCAGAGCTTACTCGGTTTATTAGACGGATGTTTTAGTCATTAATTTGTAGTATTTGTTTTTTAACTAGGTCGAACCGTCAATGGGAAGCTTTTAGCTGCAATTTGTCTCCCACGAGTACATTTTGTATAACTTTAATAAATTGAGCTTGTATCTTGTTGTCGATCTAATCGCACGTATTTTGCATTTGGAAATAAAAAAATTACACAGTAAGTGAATGAATATCGATGACTTAAGAGTGGGTGATAGTGTATGGTGGGCTGCATATTTTTCGCTGTTCTAGTTTTGTTTCTTTTTATTTTAATGTAAAATGAAACAAACGATTGTTAAAAAAAAGTTTCTTTTTATATTATATGTCTACAAATAAACTATAGTTTGTCGATACGATATAAGTTTTATTGATTTTCTTTAAGATAACCTTTTTAATGCAAAAATCAAGAAAAAGGTGTCTGTACCATAATTATTATCGAATGTACCATAACTGACAGACATTTTTCCTATATTTCTCTAAAAAGATGAAAAGGAATAAAACAGTAGTAATAGGCCGTAATGTGGTGTATTCTAGCGGCAAAACATTGCAATATCGGTAATTCCCAGAGATTTACAGAAGTGGCAAAATTGTAAGAGCAAATTGTATAATCTGAAGCAAGTGTTATGGAAGTCCCATATAGTAATGTAAACAATTCGGCAACACAAAATGGCCGCGATTAGTTTCTTAATTTATAGATTAGTAGAATTCCTTTTAAGTATGAGTAGGTACAATAAGATGTCAATCGCATGCTTAAGAAAGTCTAACATCGGCATTCGGCATTCGGTCACCGGTTGATGATGAGGACCATTCGTGTCCTCGAAACGGCCGTCCCGGACTAATTATTATATTACTATATAATAAATTAAACTTGTGTGGTGCGGAGGGTGCCGATACTTATGTGTTGTTTACCATACTACGCCACAGTCCTTGCTATCATTATTTATTATCGGCATTATGTGGGAAATTCCACGAGGTTAATCCCTGCAAAAGCTGACGGTAAAAAAAAACGTGAAACTCCCCTTTCACAGTATGTCGAAGGATGTTAGTAAAGTTTTTTGGAATTAAGACATGAACGTATGTTTCAGTTCGCAAAATACACTTAAAAACCTTCGAACCTGGAAATCCGGAGATTTCTTTCTCACATTATTTGGACAACGGTTGAAAACGAGGGTCGATGCATCCTCGAAGCGGCTGTCCCGAATTAATTAATTAAACTTATGTGGTGCGGAGTGTGCCGATATTTTTGTTGTTTATCATGTGTGCGGTGTTCCCTTTGAAAGGAAACACATTTCGGTAATTTAACATTCCAAAAGTTATCTATTGCTTAAATTATAAGGGAAGATCCTCGGGCTATTAAATACTTCCCAACTAAAATTGAAAGTGACTGTTACGCCAGTGATATTATACGCAATCGATTTGATGAGTTAACGGACGGAATTTAATCGTTCGTTAAAATATTTATTTTAGGTTCGAACAGACAGAGAATTCTTACAAAATATACTGAGTAAAACTAACAAAGTTTAGGCTGAATTTAACGCCCACAATGCTAAGTTAATACTATCTCCAACATTATTTCTATTCCCTTATATAGGTTTAAAGAATGCTTACTTTAGATAATATTATCTTTTGCAAGGCGCTTCTATTGTTTGCAGAAATAATGCAAGACGTATATTATTAATGCAAAATATATGCAAGGCGTAAATCGTTCTCGATAGACAATTTACGTAAGCTATTCGGTCCTTTGCTGTACACGAAGTTGCTTTCTTCGTTGTGGCGGATTTTTCCATTCTAAGTGTGTAAGTGTTGCGCGTTAATTGTTGAATTGTTGTCACTTATTGAAAAGGTTATACGTAATAAGGATATTAGTTGAGAAATTGACTTAAACTAATACTATTAATACGATAAACGATAAACGCGAGTTCTGTTAAAATAATCTTCATAGATACGAATATATACTTACATGTTGTTAATTTTAAGAATACTAGTAGTGCGCTTTTTTATGCAAGTACATATGTCGATACCTAAACGAAACAGAAAATGAATGTATGCAAAGTGCCAACCAATTGAATGGCTTTCCACGCGCCAGATTGGACAATCTCAGTTCAGTAATAAATCCAAAGCATCGGAATGCGAAATCAGCAAAACTGAATGGAGCAATGCTTGACTAGTCAATTCAATCAGACATTCGTTAATGCATTTGTTTTGCAGCGACGTCGGCGTTAGCTGGTTGCTGCTGAAACAAAATTCCTCGCGCTAAAATGAAGCGCTGCCGGCTGGCACGCAGTAAACTTCCAACGCTCCCGGTCGACCTATCCAGATGAACTTTTCAGAATGAGAACTTTTTGCCATAAACGAATTTCGAGCACGGCACTGCAACCGACGACGTCGACAAAAGGGGTGGAACGGAAGAGACTTTTTGTGTGCAGATCTCTCAACTCAGATATAACTCCGATCTTCGCAATCTATTGTAATGGAAAACGGATCCTCTAGGTGAACTATGGCCGAAAGAAAAAGAACGACCCTCAAATACGTCTTAGCAATTCCTTTTGTTAAACATATAATACATAAAACCCTATCTCTTAATCTAACAAAAACGTATCTGTTATTGTTGGAAGGATATTAGTAACTTTTTATATAGAAAGGTTCTCCAGTGTCAAATTCAGGTCTTAATAATATTGGGTGGACATGTAAAGCATATTAAAGTATGTACACAGCTTTTTTTTATTTGCCGAAATTATCTTTGAAGGGAGAAACACGCCTCCGATAGTTGGCGGATTTTGGTTTTCTCATTATAACCGCAGAATGAAGAAAAATACAAGGATAAGATGGATGTGAATGTTATCACAAACTGTTGTTTCAGAATAGGTAGATACAGGCTGTTACCTTTAATTAAATTAAAGTTGTGAGTGTGAAGAATAGAATTTCAATGGTAAGAACAAAATCCAAATTTCTTCGCAGGGACTATATTAAAAGTTGAAGGCACATTTTGCAGCTTTTTACTGCATCATCAGCAACACATATATCATTTCCAATAATAAATAACAGCATAAAGTTTATAAAAAAATACTTTCAACAAAAATCGTGAAAAGGTATAAAACCGAAATTGGAACAAGTAACAGCATAAAGGCTAGGGGCAAGTCAGAAGTGATAAGTTTCTTCTTGTATTTTCTGATTTGTACTGGACTTCTGCAATCCCACGTCGTTATTATTAAAATTATGTCCATAATCAACAAAATGTTCTGCTAGAGTCGATTTTTCTACATCTCGATTTTCTGCTCTGGCCCAATTAGTAATCGTTGCAAGAATTACATGTATTTTGATATATTCTAGATTTATTCAAATTATTTTTTCTTTTCATTTTTATACATTTTTCAATGCATAAATTAAATACGTCATACTGCCAAGAAGGATGAAATTTTTCGTTTCTTCTTTTCTTTCTGCGTTAGTTTCTGAAGTGCAAGAATTGTGATGGAAGTCAAAATATCTTATTGCTTAAACTGGTTATGTATTTTGGCTTCAGGACTGTAAGTTTCTCGGGAAGAAGAGGATCACGCAAAATGAGATTAATCTATCGTTAGATAGATCGTCCGATGAAGAAACTGAGCGTACTTAAAACGAGAAAGAATATACTTTCATCCCAAAAAATTAGCAGTTTTAAGTGAGGAGTAAATTGCTAAATTTATCGTGGAAGCCCCAGATTTGGTGTTCGTACTAATAAAGGGTACCCCAAAGGTACCTCAAACTGTTTTCGTATATTTTTATTTTTCCAATACTGTGTCTATAGGCTTTATTAATAATGGGTATTTCTGGTGCATGTCGACGTGAAGAACTCTGCAGAATGTCAATTGAAGTTGTTCATTTTAAAACTAATTTAATTATTGTTACAATTCCACAAACAAAATAGACAACAGCCGTATTTTCATAATTATTAAGCCGTAAAGGATTGCGTTAATTCGGAAATATGTAAACTTATCCAAAGAATGTATAACAATAATTCTTTTTAAATCACCGCAAATGGCAAATGTATTTCTTCACCTATTGGTCTAATAATTGTACTGTTTCAATTTCTGAAAAAAATTAATCATCATTCATGTAACATGTTTTCACGTGATTCACCTTAAAAGTATAACACAATGCAACATTGCCTGCACACTTATAAAGCAGTAGTGCTTAAAGTAAGATTTCACACACTGATTTGAATGCGTGATGTCGATTATAGTATATGCGTATAAAAAGTTCTATGTGATTTTAACGCAGTAAGAGTTAAGCTTACTCGTAACAGCGTAAATACGGCACAACTTTTAAATCTATCCTTTCCTTCTACCTTTCATAAGTCTGCGATTATATTGACAAAACCGAAAATTTGGTAACTTTCAAAGTAGCGTTTCCCCCTTCAAAATAAATTTCGGTAGATCAAAAAAATTGCTGTGTGCATACTTTAGTGTGGTCTGCATTTCGCCCGATCCGTCATTATAATCTGAATTAATAAGCTGAAACTTTTTCTTGTTAGCAGAATTCAATATGCCACAGTAAAAACGAGAATTTAAAATGTTTTTAGTAAACGCATATCGAAATTGGCTCTAGCGTTCATGCTATTGGGGATAAGCAATTGATATCGCTTATATCGTTTTAATGTTCGTACATTGGGCACGCCTTAACGGGACAGATTGAAAAAGTGATTGATTGGAGGAAGTGATTGATGAGATAGTAAGAGATTAAACATTCCATTAAGGGGGAGAGATGGGATAATAATGTATTTTTTAGCAATACTATACGAAGCATTACGATCTTTTTCCTTTATTTTCCTTTGCATTTTCTATGGGAATTTAACGATGAAAGAGAAGACGGATATTTCGATAATCTTCTTTGCCTACAATTTGTTAGAACATTGTAATTTACGTTGCATTTAAAATTTCAATCAAGCGTTCATTTATTGTTAATTGTATATGCAGTTACGTCTAAATCGATATTTTGTTTAAAGTTCAATTACCACGTAGAAGGCTGTCATCCTTGCACTTGTACCAGTTAATCTTTACTCTTAGAAAGTCATTAACTTAATAATGAAACGTGTCAAATGCGAAATTACGAAATTTACCATTTTACATTTAGATTTTAGTTGCAAACACATCACGGGCTGTAAACTGTAAGATGTCGTGATTTGGAATTTAAATAATTGCAGCTTTAGGCTTCAATTTTGGTTGTAAATATGCTGCTATTAAACTTATAACAATTTCAGGCGAATAACAGTTGAATTGCAAACTTTTTTACATCTCTTAATTAACCAATTCAAATTTCAATTGCAAGATTTTTAGTAATTCAGTAACGAATACAAACTATACCGCGTTGTTTCTACTATATGTATAATAATATTTATAATTCATATATATATACACAAGAAGCTGGGAGAAAAAGCTTAATACAATTTTCTATCTACATTCTGTGGCTTTCTTATTTTCCCAACGAATTTTATTATAAGTCAAAAAAAAGTTGTCGTGGGAAAGATAAGAAAAAGCAGCACACTCATATAGACAACAGTCTCCTTTGCCTTGGGGATTTCGCGTGAAAATACCGACCTCGAGGAGATAGAAAGAACAGCGCCCTCCTTTGATCGTGACCCTTACTCGGATAGCTACTTTCTGCAGGATAGGGTACATTTGGCGAGCATTTTCGCGCGAGGAGTAGAGGAAATGATAAGTGAAGATGATTGAATGTATCGTCGGGTTTGGATTTTCATTCGACACGTTTCACGCTGATCTCGAGATGAAAATGCATTTTTGTAATTCGCTTTATACAGACTGCGAGGAAGTGTGCATATATAGATTTAAATTTATCTTATTACAAGCGACGATTTAGTGTTATATGTTTGATTGGATTCAGCGAAAACAGCGAAGATATTCATGAACATTTTTATATTCACAAATCAGATGGAATATTTTTGTGTTGGAGGTTTGCAACATATACTGGAATGATATTTTTCAGAAAACTTGAAGCTGTAATCAATTTAAAGCGGCTTTTATATGACGTTATTGTACAGGATATTTCTAAAAACGATTTCGGGATATTAGTCTTAGCTGTGCTGTTTACTGCTGAGTTATTTTTGCAATGTCTAGTTAGATGTTGTAATGGGAGGCATTTCCTTGCTTCCTCTCTCATGCGGGTTTCATTTGGGCCAGCGAGACTGAAATATTCTAGAGCTGTCCACTATTGAAGAGTTTGAGGTAAACAATAATAATAGCAGTCTGCCAGACACATAGCACGGCAGCTTTTGATGTTGGTAAATGTTGCTTAGCCTCCATGTATTTTCTAGTCGTCGTAGTTGTAAACGAAAGGTTCCGTCGCTTCTTTTTGCAAGATCTTGATTCTAAACCCATTTAATAGCGTTGCTGAGATCGTCATATTTGACTTTGTCTGGCCTATAAGAGCGTCATTTAATATCAATTTTGATCTTCTACGCAACCTTTTAGAATCATTTCTGCGTAGTAAGCTCATTTGGAGTAACTTTTTTTTGTTCTTGGCACGTATTCATAAACAATTGCAACAGATACAGCATAATTGAATATTTTTTTATTAGTAATAATAATCAATGCTATAATAATAATTTTTGTCATTCTAAGAAAGACAAAATTTTTCCGTGGTAAGTGAAAATATTAAACACAATTTTATTTAAATACACTGGCTGCAAATTAAATTAAAAATGCATCACCTCTAAATTGTTGGAGTATTTCGTTAAAATTTTATAAATGTATTTCTGAAGGTCCACTTAAACGATAGTTTATCATGTTGCATTAGTTCCAGCGTTTACAAGAGCCAGATATTCCGCACATGTATTTACAGGAACGCTTGTTACAATCCGATAGTGGTACAAAAATGAATAAAATACATGCAGTATATGGATTGCAAATCAATGTAAAGCACGTAGACTAGATTCGGGCGCTCCCAGAAGAACCACCCCGCGAAAAAAATTTCTTTTGGAGTGCTTGGTTGTACAATATTGGTTTTAGTCCGCATCATATTTAACGCATCACTACCGTCAGCTTATGGACGGTTAGTGCGTATGACGTTTCGTAGCCATCGGCCTTTATTGCGATTACTTTTAACAACTGAGCATGAACGCGCTAGACTAACCTTATTTACTTGTGTTGAATTGTCTTTAATTTACATACTTATAAATAATGTTTTATACTAATAAGCATTATTTTGCAAACATTTTTTGGTAGTGCATTTCTAATTGCAGCCAGTGTACAATACTTTACCATAATTTTGAGTTGCAAGCAACAATATATTCCAGAAATTCAGCGTAAGCTGCATTAAAATTTAGAAATTAACTTCAGGTCAGATCATTATAGATAGCAGATGTGAACAAAGATCAAACGATATGCAACTTTAAAACGAAGTCCTACAAGCACCACAGTAGACTATGAAGAAGCGGTCGTAGCTGCTGTGAATAGTATTTCCAGATAGCTTCGTACATGATTGCAACTTTCATTTTAACCAATGTTTGTGGCAAAACGTCCAATGTTTAGAAATGACCACGGAGTATAAGGACAATGACAATATTCCCATAAGCATAAGAACGTACAGTTATTGCGCATATCCCTCTCAGCTATGCAAATGGAGAATGACATATGATACAAGCTAAAAAGCCTGAAAACTTAAAGCTGGAAACATTTTTCCACACTGTGAAAAACTCGATAGGAAATCGAAAATACACAACCAAAATGTGGAATTGTTTTCTGAAACGACATCGTGCAAGCAACTCAGATGAAGGAATAGGCACTTAAACAAATTTCTGGAAAAAGATCCGAATATATACTTGTTTGCGTGAACTATTAAAAAAAAGTCAATGTTCAGAATTTCAGATAAACAGAAAAGGTCTTAATTTGAATGCCAAACGTAGATAGAAAATTTATAGATACTTGATGAAAAAAAAGTAATACATATTAATAAATATGAATAAATAAAAATAATAAGATACGCATATATATTTACACACGCTAACAAACATTTTCGGGCTTACAAAAGTTTAATGCCAATCCTAAGCCTGGATTAAAGGGCGAAGGAAAGTTTTTTTAACAGCAAAATATTGCTACTTGCAATTTCCGGTTTTTCCTTTTTTTTTTTTAATTGGGGAAAGGGTGTCTATAGGTGACATTCTATGAGCTAGAAAATTAGTTTTTATTTGGACTTTCTCCATTTCAAGATAATCTGGAATTCTATTTGCTTTCATATTTTACCTAGAAACACACATAGTTTTCTAATCATTTTGGAGAAAATGTAAAACGGCGTTATCAAATTTATTAAAATAATTGAGAATTTAATATTGTTGTTACATTGAATGAATAACATTGAGATCATATATAAACTTTCCCAATTGCGTCTAAAAATCGATGTTGTGTGAAATTCGACGCGAAAGAAACTGATTTAGTCCACAATAAGTATAAATAACGACGCTCAACGACAGTAAAACTGTATAAAAGCAGTAATTCAACCTGATGGCTCTTTTCAAGCATCACTTGCCACAATAAGCAGGAAGAGAAGAGGGTACGAAGAAATGGTTAATCCGGCGGTCAGACGTGGTCGAGCTCTCCACATCTCCACTCTTCTAATTCCTCTAAGATTAAATTGATATCCTCACGATTGTTATTAACTTTATTTGGTGCCGCCATCCTCGGGAAAAGGGAGACAATTAATGCTTCTGCAGGACCGTAACCGTTCGATGGGATAAATTTCGGATTTAGTTCGCTCGGTCTCGCCTTCAGTTTTCGTAAATTAAATTTAAATATAAGCCCTCTACAAAAGCTTTCAATTTAATTTGAATTTATAAATAAATGGTAACTAATATGTAAATGATTCAAAGTCGTCATCAATTCTTACGTAAGTAGTTTATGATGATAAAAATTAATGCGTTTACCTTTGTTTATCAATATCACTTTCTATACCGAAAAATAAGGAATTATTTCAACTTTACAAGCTTCTCATTAACAAAGACATCTCTTTCTGAAAACAGTAGTACCAACTAATTTAATAGTTTCTGGTTTTTGAAATAGATACATTTTCACTGTCAACATAATTGGCGACACGGCTATAAGCCTCATTAAATATTCAAATTAAAACGTTCATACAATATATCAGTAGATACCTAATAATTGAATGATTAATTATTAATTAATACAACTACATGTTCTAAATAATTAATTTATTGATGCAATGTAGCGAATACCATGAAATCTAGGATAAACGTAAAATATCTGTGATATTGACCTGACAATGTTCAATTTTGATTATGAGCTGGCATGGAAAACCACAACTGAATAGGTGTGGATTAAGACGGATTATTTATCGATAGAGATTTCAAAAATAAAAAAAAACATTAGTGTCCATGATGGAACAAATAAGTATACCCACTTGATGGAATGGTATCACTATTTCTTGCAACGGTGGAACTCTTGAACTTCAGACATTGCCACAGGCTCTCTTATCACCGAACCGTTTAAAATTTATCATATGTGCGAATTACGAGGCATACTTTTTTAAATGGAAGAGGAAATAACTTTAGTACTAATTGCGTTTCAAAATGTTCGCCATTAAGAATTACACACCTTTGTGTGTTCGAACCAATTCTCTGAACATTGTTTCTACTCAGAAGGTAGTATCTCCAAAACTTAGATTTTGAAGGCTTCAACATTTTCTTCAAAGACACAAGCAATCATTTTCTTGGAAGTGCTTCGTGAGCGAACAACTTTTGTTGATTGGATTCGGTTGATTTTGGAAAACTGAATCAGTTGATTGTTGCTCAATTTCTGGCTCGTACGAATATAGTTTCATCATTTGCTACGATAAGTCATATGCTGATCATCTTCAGTCATGTTGCACACATTTCCGTGTTTTTTAGAACAACAATCAATTTTGATCGACCTTTACGAAATTCATCATTGACGGAAGCAGGGTTACAAGGAAATTGTGCAAACCAGTTATAAACGGCCTTCTTTGATGGTACTTCATTACCAAAAGCTAAATACAACGATTCGAAGCATTATTGTTGTAGGCCTTTGTATTGTAAAAATATTCTGCGGTGAAATTTTTTTTTTCATAAAATTGTTTTTTAAACATTCACTATAAACAAACTACTCGACCGAATGTTTAACAATAAGAAAAATATCAAATTTTACGAAAATAGTAACGTTAGATCTCAATAGCGCTACGTAGTGGTCATTTGTAAAAACTTAAGACACCGTCGTAGCAGATAATAAATTGATTTTTAAAACGACTTGATGGATGGCAAAGAGACACTTAACTGAACAGATACTGGAAACAATAAGCCACTTAGACGGTTAATTCAATTGTTTTTCTTTAACTCTATGCCGACAGCAAATTTCTTATATAACACCCGTTTTGGTTTAAATTATCATCGATGTGCGTTCCTAAACTTGTGATCATGATTCATATGTCGTTAGCACATCATTTCTTTTCAGGTCCAGGACAATGATAACAGCGACTTATCTTCTTTGGAAAAAAAAACCATCATATGTGATGCTCAAAAACCACGTTGAATTGATATTTCACTAGATTCCAGCCCAAAATGGAATGGTTACCGTTGGCTCAAATAATGTACAATATAAAGTTAAATTCAATTAGAACTAATATTGCTTCAACCAGAAAAGTTCGTAGTTTTTATGTTTCTTACTAATTATTATCATAGATAATTAAGGAGTAAAGGAGGGTGATATAAGCCGAGAGGGAAATAGCCGGTGTGAGGTGGAGAAGGCGCTCGGAATAACGCTGTTGAGGCCGGGTGGGCAGAAGCCGTTATCGCTAACGTTGGTTAACGTTTTCTCTCCTCACATTGCTTTTGCCGCGAATAATTCCACCAACACCATGAGTAGCTGCATTAGCACCAGTATTTTGGATGTTATTCTATAACAGCGCATCTATAAATTTGGAACAAAATTCTATTTTATTATTGGCCAAATCCTACCTCAGAGTTTGATATACATTAAAAAGGAAACACTATTCCAAGTCATACAGTTCAATTGATACATAATCTAATTTTCACACGCAAGGTATTATTCCCTCCGTAACAAAAACATTTTTCCTCTAATTCATTGGACGTACGTTGCGTTGGTTCCGTACACCGAAGTTCCTTTGCAATTTCCATAAAGCTATTGTAAACAATGGTGTCAGAAAAAAGTTTGTGTATAAGCTCTTTCGATGCTGAACTGTGTTGGAGGTGGAGAAGGGAAAATGAATGAAAAAGGACGAGTACTATAAGTTTTTGAACAACTTAATATACTCATAAAACGAAGAAAAGCAGATAGATGCACGGCTGCCCGTATTACTTTCGTCGCTGGTGTTGTCTGGGGCGGTAAAAAAGTTTTCTAATTAACATGCTTTGTAAAGTTTATGCTGTTTACGTTGGTAAAGATGGAGTATTATGACAGCTTTTTAGATAAACGTCGCGGAAAGGATGTTAACGAGATAAAGGAAGATCATTTTTGCAAATCAATTTTCTATGACAAAGATACTGTTTTGAATAAATTTATTGGTACCTTCACAAATATATTGAGAGCAAGTAACATGAATCGAAACAACAACAAAACTTTGAAATTATGGTTTTTTCTTTAGAAAAGAAGAAAAAAATGCAAATTGACCACACCCTGCAAAAATTTAGTCGGTACAAATTTTTTCGAACTAAGCTGGTGCATTTTGGTCTACAATTATAATAATTTTATAATTGTAAATTAAAACTTGTCTTGAATTTCTCCAGTATTTAGACGTATCCTGCTCAAACACATTTTCATTAGGGACACTTAAAATCCTATCAAGTGAGGGAAACCTGGTTTTATTCTGCCAATAGATCGCTAGGTGCAGTGATGAGTTTTGAATCCAAGCTACTTCTGTGACATACATACAGGAAAATCCGGACAGTTTAGTACTACTTTATAACGTGGAATAGATCTTGTTTTATTCAAGCCCACTTCATTCTTATCCGATCACATTGTGCAAATAATATGTGATTTCTTCAAACTTCAGAGCCGTGCGTACCGCAATTTTTTGATTTTCATAACTTGGGCTTTAGAAAATAATCTAAAAAGAGCTGTCCGTGTTGTTTGAAACGTGCCTATTGAGCTTGAGTCTATTACCAAAATAATATTTTTCTTCATATCGCTGGCTTAAATCTACGCGATGGATCATGCAAATCATCCGAATAAGCCTCTTCCAAATTCCGGATTTTTAAGACCACATTTAGAAAAGTTGAGGGGTAGTGTGTGTCCAAAGGTTCGCAAAATGCGCAAAAATATGGTTACTAAGGAAAACATTTTTGCGTAATGCGGAACATCCTCATAAATTAACATACAAAATTGCCCAAGAAGTAAGCTGCTCTCAGTCGAAGGTGTAGCTAATTCCGCAAAGAAATAAGTTTCACCCACATAAAACTATAAGTGTGTAGGTTTTTGGAAAAGCAGCGATCCAATTTCGAAAAGCATATTTCGTATAACGACGAACCAAGCTTTTATTGAAACGGTATAGTCAATAGACAAAATTACAGACATTGGTCTGATGTTGATTCTTGTTGGACCAAAGAAAGGAGAAGAGGATTAACGTATGGTGTGGAATTTACAATGAGAAGGCGACAATACTTATTTTTGTGCAGTAAAACTTAAATAGCGAAGCTTATTGAGAATTATTGAGAAAGGAACACCGTTTATTAATAAACCTCATTTAATGTGATATGTACGAGATTATCCCATTGAACTGCTGAGAGTTTCAGTTGAGTGCTATGTCGGCAGATCTTACGCTGTTAGATTTTTCTGTGGTACTTTTTAAAACGCAAAGTTTACGTAACTGCTCCTAAGCCTGCTGATGACCTGAAATAATCCATTGGCTGAGAAATTAATAACATTGCGCTCGACATCTTGGAAAATGTTAGTAATTATACATATTATTAATTTAATAACCAAATTAATTTTTGTAACTCACAAGGAGGACGTCAGTTTCAACATTTATTGAAAAACATGTACTTCTTAACTAAGTTACTATTATTCTAAAATGGCTTCTTCGGCAAAGAAAATATCACATAACATTTTTAGAATTTTGGAATATATCAAACTATGTGACAATTTTGTAATGTTGCCACTAAATTGTTTTAGTAGCTACTAGCATATCTGGTAGTACTAAAAAGGAGTTATTTGTCATTTTTGCTATCACTTCAAATACAAAAATGACCCTGTCAGGTTTTAAAAAATGGCGTGAGGACGAGGTGTATAGCTCGAAACCGGTAGCTTTGTTTACTTAAAAGGATTATTAAAAAAATATACACTGTGTATGAGAGGTAAAATGTATCTTTTTCAGAAAATGAAACTTATTGAAAAAATTGTCGAAGAGGGTTATAAAAAACCGAAGAATCTTTAATTTTTTGTTTAATTTTACATTGTGGATTTAGTTTAACATTGAAATAATTAGTTTTAATTTATTGAAATAAAACAAAAACCGTGAAAAAGATTTAACGATTTTTATTTTGTTTTAATAACTTAAAGTTAATTATTCCAATTTTAAACTAAATTCACAATGTAAAATTAAACAGAAAAAAAACGATTCTTCGATTCTGCATAATACCGTTCAACAACATTTTCTCAATGACTTTAGTTTTCTGAAGAAGTTAATATGCACATTATCGAAACGTTAAACGAGCTGCAAAAAAACCACAGTCCTTCCTAGCAGCTGATGATTTGATGTGCTGTAACAAAAGCAGGCGGTAGTAGTGGGAGTGTAAGTATGGCAATTTATGTGAATGTATAAACCAAGCAATGCTATTTCACTCTGGCAGAAAGGACCAAACGGACTGCACACATTTGTAATTATTAATTATACTTGGACAGCCATTAAGAAATTAATTGATCATTTATTTAATAGTACTCATTATGCATGCCAATCTAAAGTTAATGTAATGTAGTAAAAAGAAAATTATTTTCTACATTTTTTTCTTATAACAAGTCAACACAAATACAATAAAAACGTCCCATAATTAATAAGATGGCAATCCCTTAAAGTGTAGTAGGGTCGTTCACGAGTAATTCCTAACGCTGAAGTGGCGGTTAAGATGACTGCTGTCGCGATCGCGGATAAGGGTAGACCCTGAAAATTACTTCGAAATGTTTAAATATTCATGTAGCATTTACAAATTTAGCTCTTAATTACCCATTAATTTTTGACGAACAAATATCTTGATATTTTACGCTCCATTAAACCCTTACTTATTGCTTATATAATTGTGTTATTAATTAGAGATGCTGAACGTGTAAAGCTGTACAGTGTAATAACTTGTTTTCGCGACCCTTCTAGACGCATGCATTTGTAAACTTCCCGGTAACATGTTTTAGGATCTCAAATGCTTCTCGCTTCAGCATTTGATAAATTATATCACGTTCTTTTTCACATGATTACACAAGAATTATAAGTATTATTCGTTTTTAAAGATTTCAAAGTTATTTGTCATCACTAAATGCGATGTTTCTCTGTTGAAAATTTATTATATAGGATTATACGTGGATGTAGACAATCAGTCAACTCTTTAAAAGGCTAAGTTAAAATATTGGGTTATATAACGTTTCAATTTGTTTTACTTCCAAATGAATTCCGGAATAAATTCGAGAGAATTATCGCAAAACGTATTGCACGCGCATTAAGGACATACGTGCTGAATTTATTACGGCTGACATATTTAGTGGTTTTTGCGCATTTTTCAATGCGATGTTGACAAATGCAGGTCGTCAGATTACATTTTTTTCGGATATCCCCGACTCTGGGTATGTTACAACAATATATGTAAACAACACGAGCGTGTAATACGCGGGGATACCATAATGGGAATTATATTTCTACTTGTGCACGATATGTCGTCAGTATTCATTCTGCCATCGGCAATTCATTCTCTCGTATTGCCCTGATGTCGCCTGGTGCACATGACATTTTCATACATACCTATCTATTACATACACATCTCCATGTTCTGTCTGAATGCAATTAATTTGCGCCTCGGTACACTTAATACGTATTCACGGAAATGCGATCGTCGGTCTATTGAACGGCGGCTCGTTCAAGGAAATTCGAAATAGTCATTTCGTATATGAAATATGTGTCGGCAGAAAAGGTCTTTTTATCTAAAATCAATAATTCTATACGTCGGAAAATGCTATGTTCAGAACGGAAATATTCTCCCTTAATTTCTATATAATACTGAAATATCAGTTAAATGCCCGCCATAGCTAAGCGTCTTTAATGATGATTAAATATGCAAGCTAGCGGGAAAATGGTTGAATAACCCATTACAGAGAAAATTCGAATTTTATTATTTTCTTAAATGACATACTCCGTTTACTTTTTGAAAGATAATTTCCTTCGTCATACCCAAGTCTTAATATACTAAAAAACAAGTTTCATGAGATGCCATGTTGTCGCACGCGTCCGAAATTTGAAGTTACCCGAAAACGAGCTCTTCAAACAAACAAGTTTTATCTAAAAATTGTTTGGCAAGATTCTAAAATTATTTTGGGTTACGCAAGAACAAATTTCGTTTGTCAGTTTTGATGGGCGGTGTCATTACTTTCTTTCTTTTAATAGAATGTATATAGTACGTTGGTTTTCTGGCTATTTGATAAAGCTATTTTTTTATTGTTATAACTTTTTCTAGTTCTTATTTTGAAATTAAAAACAAAATAAAAAATTTGTTTTTTTTGGCAAAACTGCTAAAGGGGACCCCCCTTTTAAGATAAGGAACGTGTCTCATAGTTGTCGATACTGCCTAATATCAGTTCGTTAGATGTTAGATCGCGAATCTCTGTAGCATTTAATTGATTAATTAATATTTATACAAAAGCGCGACATCAAGGCAATTTTTTTTAGCTCGGGTTTTGTTTGAGCGAATGTATTTCACCGTTTGGTACATTTTTAAAGTAATTTGAAATGTAGTTGTGCTTTTAGTCGAAATTTGCGTTAAGCTCGGTCTTCCAGGTTAGTGTATTTCTCCGTCATTAATTCACTTCTATCTTTCGCAAGTGTTATGCATTTCAATTTACTCATTTACACTACCAAAAGAGTATCTGGCTGATACTCCTAAATCAGCGGAAAAATATCTGCTAAATACATTATAAACACAATGGTTATGAACATTAAATTTCTGGTTTATTTGTCTACAACGAATCGACTGTATTATGTTCCTTACCCATTCAGTCTTTGCAGAACAGATAAGAGCTTAATAAATTAGTACTTATTTGTTTAGATTTGAAAAATCGAGAGTATTTTTAAGTTTTTGCTCTTGCTTAAACGTAATCTGACGTATTATAAATATGCACATACATTTGTAGAATCTAGAATTTCCATATAGATCCACCTATATACCTCATGTTTTAAACATACTTTCACCGCATAATTATCTAAAAATAGCTACCGTTTTCTAGTTTTATTGATTGTACTCCTAACGAAACAGAATTTGATACGGCCATAAGACGTTATGCAAGGGAGGAATTTGTACGAAGCACTTGCAGTATATACTACAATGTTACAACTAACGTCTAAAAGGTTATTTTGTAATTAGAGCTACACGCACCTATCATCGAGTTACTTCAGTTTGTTCACTTATCGAAAGTAGAGTTCTCTCTAGTGGTAGAAAGCTCGATTTTTAAAAGAAAATTTCTTTTCTGGCCTATCTTATCTTTGGAGCGTAGGTGGCCGAAGGTAGGTGGTATATTATTAAGTCCAGCCAGCGACGGTAGTGGCGAAAACGGAAAATAACTTCTTTTGTATTCCATTGTCTTTTTTCCACAACTTCTAAATTCATGTAAAACATTTCTAGAGCAAAACTCAGTGTAAGTTTATGCATTTTTTACCTTTGACTTCGAATCTATCTGTTATTCAGTTAACATTGTGTCTGAGTAAATCTCAAATAAAAAGGTACTGATTTGAAGAATTCAAATTGGAATTGAAAAGTGAACTAAAGTAATTATTCAGAGTTTCAAAAGGGAGCGCCTAAACATAGCGCTTATGAAGTGGAATTTTTCTATACAAGGTTAGTTATTGTTTGAATTTCTAATATCCATTTAAAATTTCCTTTATCACTACTAGAATTGCCGGAAGAGCGACGACCCTCACTTGCATCTAAATAATTTCCGAAAAACATAAAATTTCGACATTTTCTCCATTTTTTTTCCCATGTGAAACATTACAATACATATGTATGTTTCATTCGGGTGAGATTACGTATATATGTAGCTTGGAAATTATCGAGAAGCAATTGACTCGCAGATAGAATATAGGTGGTTGTGATAACAGATGAATGAAGTAATCACTGATTACTGAATTCTTCTTTTTGTTTGATGGCTTTACTTTTATTTCCTGGTTTATGGCCATATTATATTTATATCACCACCTAGAAAGTCTTTTCAAATTCACTTAAACCAATATAATAATGCCACCCTTAATTATTTTTTTGATTTTCCTTTAAATATAAAAGTCAACTGCAATGCCATACAAAGATCGTATTAAGCAAGAAAAAAATCAACTTGCTTATTAATTTTAATTAATAACGTTAATTGTGAATTAATTAAATAAAAAAAATAATTAAAAACGTGAAAAAATTATTCGGAGGAAAATTTATACCACTTTGTTCGTGTAATTCTCTTTTATTGGATGATACTGTCGGATTAAATTTCAAATCCAATCGTTACAGTATTTTGGTGTATGTTCTGGTATGTTCAACAATAGTTTAAATAATCCGATAGTTAATTTAATCAGAGTGTAATCACCAATTTTAATGGCATCGAAACCGTATTCGTGTCATTTTCTATTTGACTTTTGCACAAATCCCTATCGATTTGCAATAATGCGGCTTCTAACATCGGTAATGTATAAATTTACCAGCAATCCAATAATCCAATGATTAAACAGATGCACGTAATATGGTAGTAAAGTAACTACGAAGGAGGGTAGCTCAACCACTTATGATCCTATATACATAGACAATATACGTACATAAAAGCTCCCTGAACTAACACTAATATGTCTATAAATACGTATAAGTGAACCAAATATCCCTAAGATTGCAGCTCTCTGTAACCCGAGGCCCGTACCCTCCAACGCTCTAGTATTTAACAACTATATACACTCTTGAACTTTAATTCCCGCCAGGATGTTTACTTTCCGGCGTCATAATGACATCGAAACGCCCACCCATTATTTCCAGCTGAGTTGTCCTTCAGATAGCTGCTGTAATGACGTGTTGTCTGCGCTATTTTGGTTGCCCGTTTCCTTTGATTTGATCAATTGACGCCTACGCTATGTACGGAATATCTTAAATAGTAGATGGATATTAATGAACAGCACTAATGAATCGGATATGCTCTACGTAAACGTGTAATAATTCTCATTTTTCGTTTAGAAATTTTGGCGGAGGCGCCTGTAGAATCGCCTATTTCCTTGATCAAAAATTAGGGTAGATGACGGTTTCTTAAGAAAAGCAGGCTCACTTAACATTCAAATTTCAATAACTTCTGAAATTTGTGAATGATGAAAATCTAGTACTTAAACATTATATATACGACGTAAGTATGTACCACCGGAATGTTTTTCTATAATTAATCTCATATCTCAATCATATAGAAAAAAATGCGCTGGTATTTGTTTGCTTTCATAACGTTCATTGACCCAGTAGAAGAGACACTGAAGAATAATGCTAGCAAGGACTGTGGCGTAGTATGGTAAACAACACAAAAGTGTCGGTAACCTCCGCACCACACAAGTTTAATTAATTAATCCGGGACAGCTGCTTCGAGGATGGTTGTGAATCCGGATCATTCGTATCCTCGAAACGGCCGTCTCGAATAAACTAATTAAACTTGTGTGGTGCGGAGGTTACCGGTAGTTTCATGTTGAGACACTGAAGGTTCTTTTTATAAAATACATGTTTTTCAGGTAAAGTTAATAAATGTAAAAAAATACAAACTTTTCCGATGGTGCCATAATACCATCAATATTCATAGTTAAGAAAGTCTCTAAAAATTAAAGTATGAACGCACTGGTGAGGTCCCTTTTATTAAGAAGCAGCTTGATATATTAATTGAAATTGATGCTGCAAATAAAATAACCTGAAATTACTTGAAATAATTCTTATTTTATTTTAATAATCGTAAGACAATGGCATTTATTGAAGTCAGCTTATAATTATATTTTATGGTGACTGAATTAATAGTCTTTTCTCTATTTCGTGAAGAAGTTTTTTCATATTTGTAGGGTGGCTCGTACGGCTTTTTTTTTCTTACAAAATCGTAGCACTGCAGAGGGCAGACAGAGAAGCTACAAATTGCAGGTAATTGAAAAATTTAATAATAACAAATGTAAAAAAGTAAAAAAGAACTATTATTGTGGTAATCAAAACTAAGGCTATTTCACAAAACTCGTTGGTTACAAGTTTCCATGAATTTATTATGAATGGAAGTCTGAAATTTTAGGTTAAAAAAAAATATTTTAAATATTCATTTAAAATATTTTCGCATACGAAACATTTCCGATTCAAGCGGAAATAGCTACCAACTTTCTTATTTTAAATACAATATCTTGAAAGGTCGCGCTGTTCGTCAACTACTTATTGAGTTATTGAGGCTACATATTCGGATTCACTTAATAAAGGATAATTGCGGAAATAATCAAACACTTCATTATTTGAAAGGAAAAGAAGATGTGAATAATTTCATTGGTATCTAAATCATATTTGTATAAAGAACAAACCTATAATAAACAAAATTAAATAAATCACTTTGATATTTGCGACAGGAGGAAAGCAACCTGTCGACGTCACACCGATCAATCGCCCGAGCGTTTTGAATGATGAGATTAAAACCTGAATTTTAAAGATTTTCAGAAGTCTTTCTGAAATAAATATTGACGGCGTACGTCAAACTAAATTTGATTCATACGCTCGTAAGCGATGAGTCATACCACAATACTTCTGCATTCATATTTTTATCTATTGACGAATTTGGTAGAATAGCGTGACCTCGGAAAAGGAGAGTCTTTAAAAATGGTAGGAAATACGAAGTTACGTTTATTTTGAAAATCAATAAAAACATTAGAGAGCGAATAAGATTAAAATTAAATCCAATTACACGTTGCATAACTGGACAAGAAATTACTCGCAAATAACATTAGTTCTTCAATTAGCAGAAAATCGTAAAAGATAACATCAACTAGTTCCAATGAATAATGTTTTCTTAAGTATTACTTGCTTATTTATATGAGTGTGTCTCGCTTTTTTATAAACAAAATTCCACCGGGTTTCTTTAATTGGAATACGTTCTTTATAAAGACAAAAAGAGAGCATACAACGATCATCTTCTATTTTCAATTTCGAATGGGGAGATTTGGCATAACTCGAAAATTCAGAAAACTTCGCGAAATTACACGCGTCGATAAGCTGTAAGTGATTTGCTATGGAATATTTAACGTGATCCCTCCGATGCGAAACTTTCATATAAAGATCCTCATAAATCTTCCCAGCCAGAAAGATGGAAGCGATGCTGTCGACGGGTGGGCTAAGAAGCGACAGAAAGATTAAGGCGAAAGATATTATTTAATAATTTCAACACAAGTTTTCTCCGCGGAGCAATCAACGTACAACACAAATACTATTTTACTTCGAGTTGGCAGCTGGACGCTGGTAAATGAAAATCCGAAGCGCTGAGCGCTGTGTGGCGCCGCCCTAATACTTTTTAACTCGGGTGGTAAAAATTTAATTGGTACAATTAAGTAGTTTTGAGTTAATTTCTTCCGCAAATGGATGAAATTTATTTTGCAGGTTATTGGTTAGTAGTTTCTGGCGTCGATAAATTAGAAAAAGTGTTCGAGATTTTAAAAGCAATAAAGCTTAATTACAGAGCTGCAGATGGTTAATAATATCGCTGTATCCATGTGAATGATAACGGCTTTTAAATATTTTTTGTTGACTAATCATTCGTATTTCATGTTGGTTCAAATTAATAGATAAAACTGAAATAGGTGCGAAAGTACGAAAAAAAATCGCCAGAAAATGTTGATTTGGTCGACATAATACTGAACAAAGTTGATAGCTACTTCCAACATAACCGAAAGTGTGGGATTATTAAAAATATTTTAGTTCAGTAGCACATGTCGGCTTTAGTATACTGCCAAGTTTTCAGAATTTCCCAATGAATACTCTTTCATATATCGATTGATGCAATTCCCGGTGAGACACCCTGTATAGACCGAAGGAAAATTTACTGGGAACCAGCTTTTTACATCGAGAAGTAACCACTGTACTTCAGCAAAACGAGAATTTTTTTCAGAAGCTTCGAAATTCGATGAATGTCATCATCAGTACGCAAAATATACAGAGTACATTAATTGTGATGTTTTCGACCTTGTACCTGTACTTGTTTTTGAGTCTTAAGGACAACATGATTTTTTTATATAGGAAGAAGACTTTTGAGGAACATTTTTTCCGAATTCGCTACTATGGCATATGCTTGTTTTATGTTTAATACAAGTGCGATAAAAATTGCCCAAAACTGTCAGATTAAAACAAATTAAATCACCAAATCAAGAATCAAATACGTCGCTTAGTTGAAACTGAGAGAATTGAAATTTTGATGATGATAGAATATGGACATAATGTTTTAATGAAACCGGGCACGTTAGAGCAAGACCAAACAGTGCTGCAAATGACGACAATTCCTTGGATATAATCTTAGATTTAGTAAAAAAAAACCCCGAAGATATCAACGCGCTAGTTATCATTGAATCACAGCATTAGCAAAGCGTCAATTCAAAACGTACTAAAACCATCCGTACAAAATTCATTTGCTTCAGGAATTGAGTGAAGATGAATATTTTATAGTCCATGTGCTGTTTTCGGATGAATCACGACGAAAATAGAGGCATTCTAGTTGTGACAGTATGGCACTCCATTTGAGACATCGTAAGCGGTAATATTTGACATTTTTCCACATAAATGGATAAAGAGGAGAGAAGCAATGACAAGCGTTTCTGCGGAGACTTTGACGAATTCTTTATTAAATTTTGTTCAGGTGAGTAGTGGGTCCTTTCACTACCTTCCATTGTTTCTTGTTAGTCGCTTCTTTAATACCAACATCTATTTTTTTTTAATTTCCGTTAAAAATTAAAAAATGAAAAATGAACATGACTGGGTTTGGATGAAAGGGCTATTCTCAAAAATCATAAAACTGACCTTCCGTGTTGTTTAAAAAAAAATCTGAATGAAAAAAATGAAGTCGCCCGCTGAAATTAAATCGTAATTTTAACTGGCAAAATTAACTATGATAAAAATAGTTGCGGATAAGCGGTAGCTTCCACCGAGAGAATTTTTAGCAGAACGCGATCGAATACCCCTACGGTAATTAAACAAACGTTGTAATTACCAAATGCAAATTATACGCATTAAAGCGCTATCGCGAACACGGAAACCGACAATAATGAATATGGTGCGAAGCAAAAAAGCGAATAAAAGTAGCGACAGCGCGCAACAAAACATTCACAACGTCAACGCAGTATTAAATTTTAAAAAAGTTAATATTATGTTCCAGCTGAGACTCAATTATATCGCATGCTATCCTAGAAATAACATAATATGCGATTAAAAAGCAAAATTACTGAAATGTATGCTTTTAATGAAAGTGCCTGCTCCTATTGAGTTTCCCTTTTTTTTATTAATTAATATTGTAGTTGGCTTCACACTACAATTTGGACATTTAAATTAAAGAATATTTAAGTTGGGTGTTGAATTTGCTGTGGTCTTAAATTTTTACAAAATCCTGCACTTGATTTGTTGTGGTAGCACTTCACAGAGTTCAACAATTAAAGAGATATTCTCAAGGGGCGCCCCGAACTCGAATATTCTACAAATGATGAAACCTTGGGAACATGTAAAGCACGGAATCTTATTTCTCTGCTAATATTCACTCTGAGTGGACGAAATTAATTTTTGAAATGTGGACATTTTCCACTTTATCTGTGCATATAACTCGCTAATGGTAAGAGATAGAAGAGCAAACGTTTTGAGGCAAAGACTGTTTGTTGCAATGAGTTGTAGAAATAATAATAATCATATCGACACCGTTACATATACTTTTGAGCTGAAGTGGAAAGTGGAAACAATTTTCTTACGCATTACAAATGCCAAGTGTTTTATGTATTATTGGAAATATTTTTCACTTCAGAAGAATTTTTGTTTGCTTGTAATCTGATCCTTAAATATACCGAATCTTATCCAGAAGCACCATAATAATAATGTACGTCTATTATCCAACAGGCTAATACTTAATTACAGATCAGAAATACAAGGTAAATAACGTACACTACAACAAGAATTGTATATAACTGAAATAAAATGTATTAAAAGAAATCTCATCATTCTTTGGCCGCCGGACATATACTTTGTCCAAAAGTATATCTCGGAGCTCATCTCATGGTGTTAGTCCTCGCGAATGGAAAAATAAAGCTGCTCTTGTATCTTAAGTTCAAAAGTGTCACAAGAAAATTCATTCTTTCCAATGTAAAAAGGCAATCGATGTCATTTCAGAGCAATTTCCGTAGAAATTTCTCATAGAAGCCAGCCCCCATGCCTTACCCGTAACCCATCTTCTGCAGTACCTCTCTCAGGGTCATCAATCTTACATAAAAGAAATATAAGGAATGTGGGGTGGATATGATCTAAACTCAGAAAGTAACAGGCATATAAAGGATTCCAAATTAGAGCTACATATTCTAGTTTACTCACATCAGTATAAAGGCAGAGTATAGTGACTTCAACAGGGAAGGAACCTTGAAGTATTTAGAGACACGCTTGATAAAATCCAAAGATCTCATAGTTTCGGAACAGACCCTTTAAATTCAAGGTTACACGACAAATAAGTACCTCTGATCTGATTCGGCAATAAGTAAGCTGAGCAAGAATGAGAATAAACAACACAGTACTTTTTAACATTCACTTTGAGCTTAATACACTCACATTATTCCACAAGTAGATCAGCATCATTTTGCAGTTTACTTGTATTATAAGTTGAAGGTATTTCATAGAAGATTTTAATATCATCTGCGTAAGCAGATCATTAATGTCTTTCTCATGCAAGAGTTTCAAGAACTTCTGAACTAAAAAAAAAAACAAACAAAGTGCCTGACATCACACTGTGTTGTTCTGATAACCTCATTCACAGAAAAGTTTTTTTAATATTAATAGTGTTGCAATTTCAATTGCAGAAGGTGCATTACAAACTTGTTAGAAAACTTAGGTAATTTCAGTTCTCCTGGATTTTAAATGTAATATTCGTATCGGTATAGTCTTTTATATTTATGCTACTTTTCGATTAATATCTACCAGGAAACCTCCATAACTAAGGGTATCAAAAAGATGCATGCTAATTCTATTTACGACTACGATTGTACATAAAATACGTTACTATAAAGTTTCAGTTCAACAAAGTTTGCTTTTAATAAAGTTTTAAAGGTATTTCTTTATTTGCAGATATTTAACATCTATCCGCTTCGGCTAATATAGGTTAGTTACTCTACTAGCTTCGTCTACAATTACTTACTTTACAGTATGGTTTACGTGTAATATAATTAAAATCTCAGTTGTTTGCACTTCAATTAACTGAAACTAAGAGTGTGCTCAACTTTAATGCTGCATGGAAACCTATGTAAGCACGTTCCTCTAACGCAGGCTAGTTTGTGAGATAAATAGACTCAGCACTACTCAGTTTAGAGTTTAATAAACTAATTTGTTGTGTTTATTGTTCATGCTAATAAATTTTATTTTATTTATTCTGCTTTAACTTTACTAAACTGTTACTAATATAATGTATTAGTGGTAGAAAACAATATATTTTAAAATTTGTAAGTAAACTTGGATATTGTAATCCCGATCACGTTTCACCATATCATGAGTGGCGTTTTTAATTTTAGAATATTTTCTACGACACATCAAAATGTTTCTCATTTATAAAAAGTGCTCGTTATCAAATTCCCAGAGATCATATAGCAGAAATTTATTGCGCACAGTCCCCTAAATATTTTCATTTTTTTTAATTATTATTAAATATTCGCATTAGTTCTTCAGTCGTATATTGTACAAAAATTGATTTACAGTTTCTAAGTTCATATCGTTACTATATTAAACAGTAAACAATACAACACTTTCTTGTGCAAGTACGAGGCGTGCTTTTTAAGTAGGTACCGTTTTGGAAAACAATAAGTAGACTGTTTTTCACAACTTTATTTTTGCATGAAAGCCCTCACCTTAATCTACTTTTCCACATAATTTCTACTAATATTAAGCACCTATCGTATCGTGCAATACACGGCCGTTTTGACCCCATGATCGTTGTCGTAACGTTGACCACCCAGACACAAAACACAGTACACATGATTTTCCGGGTTAAAACTGTTTGTCTGAACTTCACTCTCGTGAGTGATGTTGAATGCCGTCATTCCATAGATTGCTGCTTTGACTTTGGTGTAACGTAATGCGCTTATGCTTGGTAGCCTGCCACAGTGTGGTTTAAAAAATCATCACTATTCTCACTGTACCGCTCTAGGAAAGTCAACGCACTGACTAAACGTTTTGTTTAATGCCGCTCTGTTAACATTTTTGTTACCCAGCATGAGCGCAACTTGTAATAATTTAAGCGACGGCGCACAATTGTATAAAGGATAATTTTTGAGACTTGAGGAAAGTCATCAAATAACGATGAAATCATAAAACGTCTGTTTTCTTTCACTCTTTCTTCAAGTTTTTGCACCAAATCTTCAGTAATGACAGAAGTCGCCCACTTCGTTCCTCATTATTCGTACGACCATATTTAAAAGCTCTTACTAATTTCCGTACCCTTCCATCATAATGTTTTCTCCATCCACCTCACTGATCTGACGATGAATTTCAGCCGTTTTCGTGCGTTTAGCACTAAGAAACGAATCACAGCGCGTATTTCACAGTCGGGGGGATTCTCGATCGGCGGAGGCATTTTTAATCCTCACAAACGAAAGTAACGGCAATGTGTCCATAATGGCGTCTGTGCCTTGTCAAATATTATATTTGTGCTTATCGCTATTTTACCGTATTGCTTCATCTTATTCTTTTTCTTTGTATTATAAGCCTTTATTGTTTTGGATTAACAACAAAAATCAAGAACAAGAATAAGAGCTTAAACTAGAAATTGTATGTACCCAGCCACTGAGTAAGATCCGGTGAAAATTGCTCCGTCTAGCTCAAAATGATTCTAAACTTTATGAAGTTCAACGCTTATCAGTAGATATTCCGATATGGCAAGCAGGAAACGAGTTAATTAGAGAGCTTACAAATTACAAGGAATTAAATAAAATGCGAGAGTGGATAGTTTTATAACGAGAATTGATACTTATGTGTTTTGATCTAGCCAACTAGCGCACACATTAATACAGTTATACCTAGTTATATCTTAGAATAGTGCAAGCAGAAAACAAAATTTTCCATAATTTTAAGAAGTCCACGGAAAATAGCTTCCGAAAACCCGTTATTTTTGGTATATACCGAAAGAAAATGAGCGATCATATAAATAAATTTGAAACTCCGGTAGAGAGATAAGACGCCTAAATCAAGCAGTAATTCTATGGATAAGATAAGACATGAAGAGGAGCAAAAATTAAACTGCTACTTCAGATAATCAGAGTTTTATGTGTGTGTTGAGTTAATCCACAGAGTAGTGTCGCCTACCATATATGAGATTAAATTTGCGTTGCCACAGAATATCGGATGGGTGCTGTGTGTAAAATATTTATTAGCGTTCACATATCGCTAGTTTTAAAGTTATTATGATGAACCATCAATTTTCCATAGGTGATTTCGCAACACGGTGGCATATCTACTTGAAGAAGCTGATCTTTATATGGGCATAATTTGTTTAGATTAAGATACGTGCTTTTAACAGATACGCTTGTCTCTGTGTGGTATCTGAAGAAATTATCTAAAATAACTCCGATTCACAGCGGATTCCGCAAAAGCAATATGCGTAGCAATGTTCACTATTATTTTCTAAAGTTAATGCAACCCTATTTTTATGCACGTCACAAGCAATTTCGAGTATATAGATACATACACTGTCGTTCAGAGAAGTTCGGTCGGTTGGTAAAAAACATGAAAAGGTTACAGAAACAAACGAAACTAAAAACAGAATGCAATTTTATTGTATGTACAGATAAAAAAGACAAAAATAAATAAATAAAAAGTTATGCTGCATAAATCTCCCGTCCCAGCAAAGGAGAAACATCTCCACACTAACACAGAACTACGCCCTTGCTTCACTGTAGGCACAATGCAGTTCGGGATCACTTTTCGGTTTTAGATCTTCGGACATAAACTCGTCGATTTTGTCCAAAAACCTCAAACTTTGACTCGTCACTCCAAAGCACGTGTTTCCAATCATCTAACGACCAATCTAGATGAGAACGGGCCCACTTTACTGTTGAACTTCTCATATTTATTTTTTCAGCAATTTGTTGCCCCGAATACCCTTCTTCAAACAGCGTAATAATGCATGAACGTTTTTCTACACTGGTAGGCTTGCCGCGTGCCACTTTGAGGTAAATTTTCTTAAAATTTTCGCGCAAAAACGACAGATGCACACTAATACACGTTTAACAATAAAACGAAGCAAATTTATATCTTTGCGCCTAAATAAACAAGAATGATAATGCAGTATATTTCCTAAATGTATTGTTCGTTAATAATCCCCAAACGACCCGTTTCAAAAGATCGGTACTGCCGAGAAATTCTTGGAACGATAATAAAAGGGACTTTACTGTGGTTGTCGCAATATTTCTACTTTACATAATAATTTATGGCTTTAATCCCTTAGAAAAGAGTGTATGCTTAATATTTTTCTAATTTTATGTATTAATAATTGTATACAGTGTGATATAATAGATTTTTATTGTATGACCGAACTTCACTGAACGGCAGTGTACATACTATTGGAAATATCGAGCTGGAGAAAACAAGGCCTATATGAGGTCCCGTCATCAATTTCACATTATTCGTTTCTGGTGAATAAAGATTTTCTGAAAGGCAGCCACCGATCGCCACACGATAATTGCGTATTGTCAAGTATGACTGCGAAGTTTATAATCTGAAGTGTATTAAAGTCTAGAATAGCTCTTAAACCTCGTTCATGGAATAGTTTCTCTTGTTTGTGAATTTTTAAGTTTTCTTGAATTATAAGGCCTAAGAATTTAAGTGTGGTTTTTCCTTTTTAATTTTATTGTCATTTGTTGTATGGCAACATCATTACTTGAAATTTTGACGTACAAAAATTGGTATAGTAGTGAACCATAAATGTATATCATACAAAAGTTAAAATGTTAAAATTTATTCTAGTTACAATCTTTAGGATCAAATATATTTGAATATATGTGATTGTTGCAGTACATACTTTCACTATTGTGACAATCCTTTTACGTACGTAAATATTCCTACTTGAGCTGACGGACTAACCACGTGAAAATGTCCACATATATTAATTAGGTAACTCTATCAAAAATGGCAGTTGCGCTTGACGCCATGAAATCGCATTTTTTCTTATCAACGCTTCTTACAAGTTTACTCTTAAATTAATTGAAACTAAGCTATACATACAAGGTGAATCAGCAGGAACGGACTAAACGCCAGGAGTGTATTGTACATGTGGAAATAATGTAAAAAAAACTGTTGTTCTAATCCGATTTTCGTTTGTTTTCAATGTTATAGTGTAATTATAAATAAACAAAATTTAATACGTTAACATTTTCTTTATTAATCAAATTTACATAAATACCGCCGTCGACCTTTGAAAATTTTATGCAACCGTAGCATTCCCACTAGAAAAAAACATAAACAAACAACATATGTGCATATTCTATATTTGAGTAAGTGTGTGGCACTGTCTAATGAAATAATAAACTCGAAAGTAAATGTTGTTAAAATACACTGACACTGGCACATATCTGAACAACAAAATTATTAAGACTATTTTTAACCTCGAAAGGATTGGTTCAGATAATCGGTACCTCACAAGTGATAAGGAGCCAACAAAACTTACAATGCAGAACGTAGGTATCTGACTCTGTTTTACATGAGTAATTAATGCAAGGAAATATTTTTATATTATTTAAAACGTATTAACTCAGAAACAAGCGAAAATTTAGACTATTTACAAGAATGCTAGTTAACATTTTTGAATTACGTTGAACTTGAAATCAAATGAAAATCGGATAAGAACATATAAGTTTTCTTAACTTGTTTTCGTGTATACATTGTACTCTTGGAGTTTGATGCGCTGTTCCCGACTCACTCTGTATACAAGGATGTGAGTGCTAAAACTAGGTGAGTAAATAAATCTCGATAGGTGTCCTTTTCTCCAATAACAAAGCCTACCAATGTTGTTTTCTTGGAGAATATGGAACTGCAAAATTTATTTTATATAGTTTTATAATTTGCGATGTAATTCTGTTTGCTTGCTCATCGCTACCAAGGTTTTCTATCGCTTTTGCCGTATAATTGTGAAATAGTTCATCAGCGGCATACTTTAGTCAAAATAAAGAATAATAAGAAAAGTAAAGATAAACAAGTGATATCTATGCCACTGAATAGTACTATAATGCTTTTTACGTTACTTTTCCTACCTTATCTTGAAATATACATGATTCGATATCAAGCTGATCAAAATTAGGGGTATAGCTGGTAAACATCAGGTGAAGATTTTAATTACAACGAGTTGCGATTAGTATCGGTAAAGTTCAACCTGTTTTACCCCCACTCTTGTATTGTTTACTCTAAATTCTGCTGTTTCGTATGAAAATTGTACTCCATGCAATGGTTAACTATCTCTTCTAGTAACAGAGCTGAGAGATCTGTCAATAACTACATTAAGTCATGTGAAATATATGATACAAAGCCTAAGTTTTCAATCCCAGACTATTACCATTTGTATTATAGACAACGTTTATGTTTGCCGAAACATTACCTGTTTATCTTTTCTTGCAATCCATTTACAGAAATTAATCGCAATATGTAAACGCACACAATTTATTCTCGTGAAAGTTAAACAAAAAACACTTGTTTATACCCAAAATAGAAAGTTTTTAATATATCTACTATATTGTGTCATTGATTAAAAATGTTTAAATGGCAAAAATATATATAATTAGTTTCCCATCATTACCTTTTAAAAGGCAATGCAAGGCATGTACCTTAAAATATCATGAGACATAGTATGTAAGTGTACATACAAATTACATTTAAACAATTGCAATACGCTGCAAGATACAATGTGACAATCGGAGGATAGCTTTGTTACTTAGATTCCCAGGATCGATGATACCCATTATTGTAAGTACATACATGCACCGTGCCCTTAACATTCCAACTACGAGCTTGTAACCAATCTAACTTATGTGTAATAGAATCTGACCATTCTACGGAAAGATATTCATTATTGTATTACTCCTATCGCAATAAAAAGTACCGCTCCTTACTTGCAAAGGGAATACAAGGCCAATAATTTGTCCTAACATAATTCCTCGTTATTTGTGTTTATGTCGTTACGTAAGACAAAATACTTACTTATTTGTGGTTGTAACTTTGCTATAAGCAGTAAACTGAAACTTTATTCAATGCTATTCGTTTGCTGATATTTATAGTCTACAGACATCGTCGAAATGCTGCACTTTGGCCTTACTGGTGATTTGTAGCGGATAAGTTTTCTAGGGGATAAAATATTTTGAACGTTTAGATTTTGCTGATGCCATAACGATGTTAGAGACCAAAGTAGCAGTAGGATTTACCAAATTTATATTTATTGAAAATTGAAATTGTGGAACTAAAATGTAATAGGTCGTAGTAGGAGAAGCTAAATTATAATTTATTGAAGGTGATTAATACAACCTTTTTTAGCGTGTAGAAGTAACCACTAGCAAGGTATGTAAAGTGTCCCACGGCTTTGTTATTAACACCCTGTTACCGTAAAGGCCGAACCACAGTTATCCCAGCATGCGGATGGTGACTTCGAATTATACCAGACCCACTAAAATATTTGATCCTAATACAAACTGAACGCGCAGTGCCTAACTCTACCTAATCAGGCGCGGGCCTTCTCGCCACTGGACCACCGAGCCGATTATGAAAAACGTATAGAGATAATATTAGGTTAAAACCTCTTCCAAAAGTAAAGCCCTCGAAAGGGCTAGAACAACGATGGGTCCGCAATGTCACATGAGAGCGGACCAGCTTGTAAAATTATTTAGAAAAGAGTTCTCTACGTTTAAGTAGGATGGGTTGTAGGACAAGCTTAGATCTCTATTAGCCCACAGCAACTCATTGTGAAGGGTCATGAGACCGCAGAGGGAGTTGTATATACTAACAATGCACGAGCAGAAACCCATATCAAATATCTGACCAGAGTGCCTTATATCCAGCTTGGTAATGGTGAAATTACGTCGCGTGGATTGAATTAATGATCCCGCATCTTCAGTAGGCGAAGAACCAATGAATGAAACGAGCCAACACAGAAACTGCAAGGCACCCGAGCCCGATCGTATTATTCATCGCGCTTTGGTAGTGCTATCGGAAGCCGCGCTATGAATGCTCACCGATATTATAAATCGAACGTTGTTTTTACATTTTCCTAAAGTTTGGAAGCATGCTATCGTTGTTGCTATATCAAAGCCTAGTAGAGGCGCCCTCTCTCTACAGAACTACAGGCCGATCACGATCTCTTCATGATTCCAAAGTTCGCGGAATCTGTAATTTTGAGCAGGATGAGAAATGAAATGACGATCTTGGATTCAATGCTGAATCAGCCGCTTGCAATCAGAGCAAGCTTATCTACTAATCTTCTTCTCCTTCGCTTGTCTAATTGTAAGTTCGTGATGCCTTCCAGCTGAGCCATTGGGGCTGTTTCTCTAAACGTGGCGAGGCCGTTTTAGTTTTTATGAACAAGAGTTTATAGTATTTAATTTCAAATCCTTCAATATAGTATTTCGTCGTAACATATGTTTTTGTCAAAAAACTTATCCCGATAGCTCCATATTTAATATACTAAAGAACAGCGCATTTTAGATGTAGTGGGAAGTGTCCATTTATAGAAGTTCTACAGCTACACTATTAGAAACTGAAAAAGTACAAAGTGTTTCATTTAAAAGAATTGAAATAGCACGAATCAAACATGACAAGAGTTTCGATGGTCCTGCAGAAAGTTGAAGTTGAGTGAAAACTCCAAGAAATAGCCAATTGAATAAAATGCGTGTCACTGCTCTGGTGTGTAAAACGTATAAAATGTCGTCCATTACAGAAAGAACTGCATTTTGCAAACATTTTAAATTATAGCAATGATTTCGAAAACAAAGATAACTAGCCAAACCTGCGTCGTGTGCTGCGGGAACTGAACGCGCTGTATTTGTTATTCAGCAACAGTTATAAGTAATTTACAAATCAGATTTTTTGTCTACGTGATCCATTCCTTAGCGAAAGCTTGCATAGCTTTTCAGGTGCCATTTTTTTGGCAATATGTTATAGAAACGGGTTAAAGATTATGGTCTGTGCAATGCCGTCAGTACTCGATCTCTATTATCATTCAATCTGTCTTCGTTTCGCCAGACGAGGTTTCTAAAGAAATTGCTTTCTCCCAACTACTAACTAATTGCGCAATGAATACACATTACTTTCTCGATCAACTTAATTACCCATACTTACTTAAAATGTGAGCCAGGGTTACATCTCCACATTAGTTTTATTACGGAAAAGGCGGGTGGCGGGCAGCGAGTAATGGTCGCCCTCCCATAAACCGGTTAACAGACGCTTGAATGAAATGTTATTGCAGATAAAATGCCGCCCTTAATGACTCATAACGGGATGGCGCTCTCCGATCGGGCCGAAAGTCTCTTAATTACCGCAGACACGACTTCTCGGAGTTGTGTTCTTTGCCGATCGTGCTGCGCCGCGGCGCGACACGTTTTGCCGTTGCTACCGGTACTGCAGCAGCATCAGCGCCCTCTCTCGTTCTCTCCGCCGAAGTAACGTCTAAAAGGAAGTCGGTTTCGAAGTTTCACTTTATCTAATAAATTATTAATATAATGGAGTCGAGTGACGGACCCGAACTCACGCATTAATCGTGAATATTCAAAAGAGGGAAATTTGAATAATTGCCAAGGAAGGTGGAAGTACATGCGGCGGATGAGAAACAACCCCTTCTACGTAAGTTTGACGTTCTTAAAGTATTATACCATCAGATAGCGTAACCAATTTTAGTTTAATATTAATTATATTTGCTTAACGTTTACTCGAATTCTGACGCATAAGAAACGCTTTCATTATTTAATCTGTTTGCCGTTAAATGTTGTCTTTCTCCTCACAAAATTGCGATGCGGTACTTAATATTTATTGAAACTACCGTTGCGTTGTCAATGATAACTTATCATTTATCTCCTCTACTACGAGGATGGTAGGAGAAGGCACTATGTGTCGAAATCATTTCCGACTGTGAATACCATTCTTCTTGGTCGGCATCTGTCAAATTTCGAGGAGATTTATCAAATAGTGTTGTTTCGAGAGCTGTTGGTGAGCAAATTTGTGGAATCATTGAAAAAGCAATACCAACCAGTGATTCGGTTTCTTTCTTTGAAATATAGAAATCAAAGGAAGGTGGGTGCAGTTTATAAAGAGAATGCACCTTCTATGGCTACCATGCTGACTACATGCTGGTGTAATGAATAAGCATGGCTGTATATCCGATTTTGATGAGAAACGTCCAGATCATCCCATTGCCGCAACTGTATAGTTCATGAAATTATGAGTTTTTGCAAGTTCATCAATACCCTTCTTCTAAATTTCGTAGAAATTATTTTAGTAAATATTCATCAGCTAAATATACGATATTACGGACTGTTTTAATTTTGATAAGGTTACTCCAGTTCCGCTTTTTTCAATATTTATGTCGCTGTGAGAGCATATAATTACTTCGCTGTTCTTCATACAAACTCCTGCAAAAACCATTCTAGCAGTCAAATTTTACAGTCTGTTAATTAACTTTAAAATTAACACTTCTAATACTTTAAGGCTCTATAAACCGACTACTTGGCGGAGATGAACAATTTGGGTAAAATTGTGTGTGGATGCAGTATAGCAGTACATAGCTGTACGAGTATAAAGCTACAGACCGAAACTACTGCTGCATATAAAATCTTGGGGTCATTGTTGTTTGTTATCCGTGTTATGCTGGTTGCTGTTCCGTTTACGGCATTGTGGAACTGTGCTGGTTTTTCCTCCGAGACTCTTTTATTTTTATTATTTCGAGTCGTGTAATACAAGCTAATCTTAATATTATAAGATTACTCCACGTCGACTTTACACTGACTGTATGCTTGTTCTGGCGACGTCGACAGGATTTTTTTTAATTTAAACGGAATGACGGTAATTCGCTTAGATTTTATTTTTACCATTTAATTTAAAAAGGAAATGAGATATAACGTGTTAGGATTGAGGCTATTTGAAAAAATTGCACGGTCCTTGTAAATGTTTTTCGGTGTCGTCGCAGATAGATTACATTGTATGTTTCGAAGTTAACGGAACTTTTTTATTGTTTAATCAAGAAGGACACTGTTAAACTAAGTTTTTTTTCATTGCACAATTTGAAAGTATCAACATTGAAAAGAATATGTGAATGTAATACAGTGAACAGGGTCACTCTGCACTGGATTTACACAAACCACTTCCATGGAAAGTAAAGAAAACTTGTGCTTTTAGAACCTCCAACTCCAAAAATGTATTACTTACCAAAGCAGTATAAATTCTTTAGTAATCACTATCTGAGAAGAAGGATAATTTATTTCAAAGTAACTTGTTTTCCTTTCGTGGGAAATCCCCACACAACCAAAAATTTAGTTTCTCTGTCTACATTTTAGAACACGATTCTAGAACAATATTTCAAGATATCCTTGGGTTGACCTTGTAATCTGATCACTGTCCAACTAAAAACTAAAAAATAATGTTGAAAAGGTTGAAAAGGATTGACTTATTCGGAGTATACGTTTCGTAAATTCCTGAATTCCCATAATCAACTACATAAGGCCGAATCACCATTGAAACTTCTGATTCTAAAATCCACGAAAGGATTTTTATAGTAGCCGACAGACAAGCGCCTTTAAAAGTACTTAGTGCGACAGAAATAACATCAGGAATGGTACAGGTATGTATTCAGTTACTGAAAATACTCGGAGGAGAGAACATACTAAAACTGGTATGGATCAACATACAGCAAACAGTGAAAAGGCAGACCGACTAGCAAAATCGGCAAAGCACTCCCATTAACTGGCTCCAAGCTGTCTTTTGTAATCCCTCTGGAGATGGCTAAAGTAGAGATTAAAAGACAACTACATCAGGGGCAATGAAAAACATGGGAGAGAAAAACCAGGAAATGTACATTCGAATACTTTCCTGGTAGGACCCTCAAAACAAAAGTCGGAGGAATTGCTGGCCATCAGTAAATCCGATGCTAAATTGTGGACCGGCACTCGTACTTGAACCAGTATATAAAGGATGCAATGAGGAAGAGGAAACTCCTCTACATCTTATAAGGTACTGCGAAACGTATGACAACATAAAACACAGTGGCGCGAAAGTTAGACTCGAGAAAACTTTTAAACATAGAGTCAAAGAAAATTCTGGACCTTTTAAAGGCCACATAACTCTTAAGAAATTTTTCAGAGGGCACAAGAAGTCACTTACCTACGAGTTTGTCCAGTCCCTCCTAATTTCATGATGCCCACGGATCATATTTTTTCACATGTTGATGTATTGAAATATAGGAAATCCTTTCATATCAACTCCTACACTCTCATTGATGTATATCCGGCAAATTTATTTAGAGTTAATAATGGACATCATAGCAATTAGATATACAAAAACTTCGCTCAATTAAAAAATTGTCCAAACCTCAACTATACCTTTTTTTATTCATTTTATGCAGTATAAACGCAAAAACATTTATAGTGGAATCAGAAAGATCGGTTACAATAACCAAAACAACGATTATTGCAGGGCTAAAAGCTCTTTATTGTGCGAACAATGCGTGTGCGTAATTTATCAAGTTTGGTGTACTAAATCGCGTATTTTTTCGGCAAAAGGCTGGCTTTATTCACGTCCATCGCTTCGTATGTATTAGCCTCGGTATTCAGAGCACGATCAAACAAAGTTCTCTGTTTGCATTTTATGGTTAAGTAATTTTCCACACGCGATTTTGGGCCCTCGGTAACTAAAAAAATTCAATTAGATTACACAATAAATTATTAGCTTTCCTTTGCGTCGCCCTTTTTTCCGTGGTCGCCCTTGTCTTTTTCCTGTAAACACTGGTCGATGCTTTGGGTTTTTCGAGAGGCCCGTAATTTATTTATTCACTCACATTACTGGAAAAAATTGCCAAGTAAGTGCTAAAAAGACCACTTGTTTGTAAAAATACATACAAAAGTCTTTTAAATATAAAATGTGAAAGTATCGTTTTTTTTGTTGCACCACGTATTTACATTGACTGAATCACCTTTTCTTATGCTAGTTTATAGACAACGAGCAACATGTATCTTTTGGAGAACATTTTAATCTGTTAATCAACCCATTTCCTTGGCATAGGCTAAACCTTCGCCCAGAGGAAGAAATTGCCCTTTTAACTGACGTCAACGCAGAATATTTGTTTGGAATTTGTTATATGCCGTATTTTTTCATAGGTGGTAAGATTAAGGTAAGAGGATTCTAGGCCATGAACCATCCCGCTTAGGATTTCTATTATGGTAGGTTACATTCTTCGAGAAATGAGCTGATAAATATACATTTGTGAATCCCTTTTCTCGCTCCATTAGAACATATGGAACAACCAAGCTTGCGACATTACTAATGATTTTAATGGAAAACATGCTTTCTCACTAGTAATATTTCGAGTGCTTTCGATTGTAAGTTTCCGACAATAAAGGCATCCACATTACGCGAAACTTTTACGTTTCTCTCTCACGTGTGGCAGAAACACATCCTTTACGTATAGCCGCGTCTGTTAAAATAGGACCCACGTAAGTTGAAAATGCACTGTCGCCCTCTTGTGAACAACATCGCTATTACCACTACGCCACCCTCGATGTATTTATTAGAAACATTAACGGTTTAATGGGCAGTGGTCCGATACGTGCATCTGCTATTGGGATGTAAAATGATCCCGTTTTCGAAGTTATCTGTGTCATCCGGGAATTATCCAGGAAAATCCTATATCATTTCGTCGAATTTTATAACTAGTAATATTTTTGTAGAATTGTTTGTCAATAAAAAGTTTACTGTGAGCGTGCTTTTATGAGTTTTTGTTTTATTTTGCTTTCGACAATGGTCCAACTCTTAATACACGTGTAGTGCTATTTTAATACAATTGCTTTATTTAAGCAAATCGTAAAATTAATTCGTATAATACAAACTTAGGGTTATACTTCCATTATACACTAATTATGTAGCTAGGCGTTGAGCCACACTTTCATTCTTTTCATTTTCTTAATTTTCTTATCTTTATAATCTCTGAGTATCGGCGCATGCAATATATGATGATTAGAAACTCTCCAAATGCTTTGATTATGTTTTTACATGCAAGATGTTCCATCGTAAGTTACAACTAACGCTATCTGAAAAATATAAATGGGGAATTCTAAGTATTTGACAGTTTAGTGAGCCAGCTCCGCTTAAATATGTATGCCTTTGTTATAAATAACAATGCTACTACAACACTAAGCTACTCCAAAATATTATAATAATTTTTAAATAGGTCTGTTATATTTTGAAATTTCTTAAGCTTATAAATTAGCTTTAATTTAGTGCAGTATTATGAATTGTTGGGATTATCTTTTGGTAGGGCTGGAACAAAAATACTCTCACGTTGTCCCAGAAATTTCACATAGTTTTGTTTTTATTACAAGGTTTCGCCTTATTTCGCGAATACCCAGTACACTACCACTTTTAAGCTATTTGGAAGCTAGACTTGCATATTGTCTTCTATATACTTACTTTACTTTAAGTATGCATAAAGTTGTATGCTGCTCTTAGTAATAGGTTCGGAACAACTCAACACACAAGCCACCGCATATCTCAGGCAGTTGAATACCACCATGGAACCGCATATTATACCTCCCCTTGATCTGATTCTAAATCGGAGGAAGAGGATCTTGCTGTTTTGCATTTATTAACCGAAAAGAAAGAAAAATGGGTGAATTACGTATTGACGTGAGCGAAGTACCCTTGCAGATTTTAAGCTACTAAAGGGTAAAAAATCCCCTTTATCTCGCTCGCGGAAGAAACTTATATAGGCGGTCTATCGTGACCAGAAGAGCCACAGTGAAGAGTATAAAAGAATTAAGTGGTATTCCACCATAGTGCTAACGTACAAAGGTACGCTAGGTGCCCCACGACATAACGGCGTAAACCACCACTTAAATAGTCGTTCGTGTTAGTTAAATAAGTGTTCAAACTGAAGCTGGTCACTACAACTAGGAGAGCCGCAACCCCGCGCTATCGCTGGTACCAGCAGAGCGAGAAGACGCTGCCTTTTTCCCGATGGGCCAATGGACCACACCTATAATCACGCCAAGTCGCATACATTCGCGTTCTTTTGTTTATTTTCATATTTACTTGTTTTAAACCTGCTACTCCGAGTCTTTAAACTATATCTTCTTCTTCTTTTGTTACAATTTTAGTTGGTTAATAGAAATAATATTCATTTTATGGATTTTCTCAAGGGCCCCATTTTCAGAAATAAATCTTATTTTTGTATATTTTATATTTGTCGCTAATTATTGTAATATCATTCAATCTATTTTTTTTGTAATAAAATTAATTGTTATTTTCAAAAATCACACAACCTGAGAAAGCTGCGAGCTACGAAATTATAAAAAGAGTCTTAACAGTATTTAAAAATAAGCATTTAAAAAGTAACTAGTCATTTAGTAGTCATCTTAGCACCCAACGTGGGCCCATTACCGTTGAGCAATGCATGTTCTTATCGTATTATACTGAGAAAATAATGAAAAACGTACAATATTGATGAAAAGGTTACAGAAAATATAGCAAAAGAAACAGCAGCCGCTCGTTGCTCTTCCTAGAAAATCTCTTTTTCCACAAAAAGCTCCGTTTGTAATTTTTTTTTTTTCCTGTATTCGGCTATAAGAACATCCCTCTTTAACTTCCAGTAATGGTGTTCATTCGCACCTCGTACCTTACACCTTTTCTCAATATCCTAGTGGAATCACTCGCCCTGCTCTTCACTGATATCACCCAGGTTAGTCAAAAGGTGCGTGCCAAAAGTGAATTTTAACTCCCATACTACTTAAAATTTGTTCAGCATATTCTCCACAATGCCCATATAATTTGTTACAGAAATTTCTTTACAACTTTCTGGAAAGTTTCCCAGCATTTATATATTTATATAGAGGTAATGATGTTCATTACCTCTTTAAACTCATCAATCTTCATTGGGGTTTTGTCTTGAGGACCAGCAAAGATACTTTTTCCAATCTTCGCTTTTGATAGACTAACAAATTTTTTCACGAGAATTGGAAACATCGACCTGCTTTGTCCAATTCTTTAACAAATTACTTCATTAGACTAGGTTTAACATGGAGTAGAGGTAATAACACTTTTGCAGGATCAACTAAACTTCCACGCAGCGCATTCTTGTTGCTAGGTGCCCTTTTGCTGGGCAATTTGTTGGATTTCCCGTCGATATTTCAACTAATAATATTGTAGTAAGAGCGGAAAAATTGTTTTTATTTGATAAGCAATTTTTACTAGACACCAGCACATTATGATTGCCTTTGTATAATAAAAGCTATGGTAATTGTAGGAAATTGAAATTGAAGGAAAAGTGTATATGATAGGAATAAACAAATACGGAATTTTCTAAAAATTCAATAATTTTGTAACAGACACATTACCGCTTTCGTCACTAATTCATAACAGTAGCCAATTATATTCTAATCTGGCTTTTTTCTCACTTAATGTACCTACACAGAATTTCGACCTATCGAATTAACTTTTGCGACTGGCACTATTTTTTGTTGCAGCTAACGTTCGTCGTCTTCTCGAAAGTCTTTTACGTTCATTTCTTTGCGCTACTTCTTTTTCTCCTTGACTTTCATCACTTTCATTGTCGTGGAGAGAAATTACGTCGTTTTTAAAATATAATTGCCTTTAAGTTTGAGATAATTAAGTCCTGAGAGAACTTTGCTAAATTGCCATTATGCCCTAATTAAAGTTTTATTAAATTCTTCTTTAGAGCCAACTCGAATGTTTAATTAGAAGTGTTATTTGATTCTACAAATAACACCGGATGAAAAATTTAAAGATTTGATTGAAGATCATTGAATGAAATTGCTACTTACTCACGTCTACAGATCAAGTTTTCCATTTATTTCGCTTTAAATCCGTTATAGAATTATACGCATCTGCTACAAGTTTTTATAATGGACACAAATTCATGGTTGTTATGCTAACAATTGTATCGGTGAAATTTGGGATCTGTGCATGCTATTCCACGAATGCCATCTACATGGTATGGACGCCACAGAATCGCCTAATTTCCGCACATTTGACATTCTGTGTGTCGTAAGCGCTCACTTATTGAGTTTGCAAGAATATGTGAAAATTTCAGTTCGGTTTATAAATGCGCTATAAAAAATAGCAATTGCTTTAAATACAATTAAATTATTCTAATATCTACGCTTGCTTATTATAGGCTATAACAGGGAATGACGAATAGCACTAAAAGAAAATTGAAATGAGGTATATACTGGGCGATTCATCAAAATGTTACTGAAAAGTAATAGAAAATAAATTTTGCAAATGGGCTGTCCAATGAAGGTCATAAAATATATCAAAAAGCAAGGGATGATCACGCATGCTTTCAAGCACGCTTCAAAATCAAATAATGCAAAAGAAATGGTGCCGTGCAACTAATGAAAATAAAAAAAAAGTGATATGTAATATATCTGAATGAAATACAAAAAAGAATTATTTCAATTTTTTTTAACAAAATAATGAAATTAAAAATAGAAGGTGCTACAAGCACTTACCATTGACGAAAAATCTTTTTTGCACACGCGAAACAATCCAGAATGCAAAAGGATCTTTGCCTGAATTTCCACACGAGATTAGATTACATGCTTGGCTCTATTTAGACATGGTATTAAAACGGCTTTGAAATATATAGGGTGTTAAGTATTAAACACTAAACTTTGCCAACTTCAAATACCATAAACGTTATTTCTTTAAATGGCACCGTAATTTTTGTATCCACCGTATAGGTTTTTTTTTTTTTAATTTTTAGTATAATGATGGATTTGTTTAATATTGAAAGTGAAAAGGATATTTATTCTTCAACGCAGCTCCTACATCCAAATCGTTTCTGATGTTAGTATTGCTTAGTTACCGTGACAACTTTATATATAAAATATGCTGACATCCGTTGATTCCAAATTTTTAGCTTAAGTAGCTACTTGTTCAGTGAATTACATTAAAAAGTGTTATAATTTATGTATGAAGTTATGGATAGCCGCAATCATCCCATATACGGTATACAGGGCGTTCTATTTGAAATAACAAAGTAGATGCATGCACCTTGAATAACCTTACCAAAACATTTAATTTTTCCGTTTAAAGTTGGTATGTCACTTCACATTCCAAACAGACAAAAATTGCTTATAAATACAACGGCGGAATTCCCGCTGTGCCAGTCCTTCTAAATAACACAACTGCACTGGACACATTTTATATTCTTCATGAATGTATTTTACAGTAGGCATTGTTCTCGGTAAACTCTCCTCAGCAGTATCCTTGGATATTCTAGCCAGCTGTGGCATAAGTATACAGTATCCATGCACACAGATACAGTCCTCCTTTTTGCTACTATCCGTTGTCAGACCGGTGCCCCTCATCCTCTGCTATTTCGTTCATCTACTCTAGCATCCGGCATCTCCCCAATGTCACCATTTCCTGTCAGCGACACGCGAATTAAAACGCTACAACGAAATTTCCATGAAATTATATCGAGCGAAAATTCTGACAAGTTTGCGCTTGTCACCTCTCCAGCAGCGTGTGCTGGATCTAACGCGCTCACAATGCGGGCACGTGCATCAACGTGTACAAACACATCTAGAAATACACACGTACACACGTCACCACGGTTACGCTCCAAATAGTACGCCACTACGATTCATTCGACGGTCGGAGTTTGTTTTTCGAAAAGACGACATAAAACGGCAAAATGCAGTAAAAACCGCATTACAAAGTGAATCTCTTTGTTGTTACGATCGTACCGGCAGATATTCAAGATTGTAATGATGTGCTTTAAAACTTTTGCTGTGTAGAAAGTAAGCAGTTAAGAATGGAGAAGTAAAGTTTGCTCCGGTTAATATTTCATTGAAAATATTAAGTATTAGCAAACTTATGCGCATTATGTATAAACAGGTTGGCATCTATATTCCTTTATACATAGTTACGTTCGATGAGATTGCTTTGTGATCCGGAAAGAGAGGAAACTTGCAACTACAAAAGAAAAGGCGTGTAAACTATGCTACCTATGAATGTATAATACCCAAAAGTTGGCGAATCCATGAAAGTTAATTCCCCATACGTTAAAATATTAAAATACGGTTATTGTGTAAAAGAATCCCAAAAGAATGCTGTGATATGAAAATAAAAAAGTTGGTTGAAATTTACTATTGAAATCAAAGTTAGATGTCTAAATACTTTAGTTAGTTCAAATATTCATTCTAAGATAAGCAACGCAAAATAATTTGTGCTTAAGTATTTATTGATTTTATTTTAAATTCTGCGATACTGCCAACCGTTGCAGTTTTCGAAAGTTCTTCGTTAGCAAAAAAAACTCCAATTTAACCCTTTTCCAATTTAAGAGCCGGAAGTGTGTTATCTGCAGATAAAATGATTATACTTATTTCGCAAGGAATGTTTTTAAAAGAAGCAAGGATACGTATTGCAAAAATTAAAATCTATAAAGCTTAAAATGAAACTCATGATTTGTAAATATTTTCTGAATTATTTCAATTAAAAGGAACACTAAAACATAAAGTGCCTTCTAGCTTACGAAGAGGATGTGTACCTTATATAACATTAAGCACAACGCCTCTTCTTTACATGATAGTTTGTGTAATATTTCACCAATACAGTTCATACAAAAGTACTACAAATGTAATGAATCCATACAGTAATATTTACTTTCCACCTTACATTAGAATTAGTAATTAAATTAGTTGAGAGATATTCACGCAATACAGGCAAGGTTTAAACATTTTCATCGGCGGACCCAAAAGCAATGGTGGCTGCGGATGCGCCATCTACTCAATCAAGGACGGAAATCAAAAGGTGTTGGATACTGGTGCATCTAATTTTATCGATGAGGCAACTCCAATCCTGGAAAGCACTACGCTACGGTGCTGAAACGAAATCCAAATGCATTGCTGTATTTTCTGATTCAACTAGTATTCCGTGATCCCTCTTCAGTTATACAGTGACTGCTACTACTAACTCTATACTTGCAGATACTTTCACATTGACGGTTGCGCTAGATACGGAACATGCGAAGTTTTATTGGGCTAATAACCATGCATGCGTTGGATTTAAGAAAAGGTAGGCAATCTTGCTAAGAGAAGCTGTAGTGATAGTATTCCGTATATGCTTATCTGAACCAGTAGAGAATTTCTAAAATTACACATATATAAGGTAGCATAACATTTTAACAACTCACACACACAAGATGACCGCGATTGCTCACATTAGCCATAAACACGTACATGTGTCAACTTTAAAAGAATGTTTACCGATGTTAAAAGCACAATCCGAATGATTTTTTATGTCGATTCATAGTTGTTAATAAAACATGGATTCATAAAGCGCACCAGAGACCAAAGCGCAGCCCAAACTGTGGGTTTTTCGGCGGAAAAAGATTTTGCTTAAATCATGAAGAAATCGTAGAAACAAAAATTGTATTTTTTTATATGGGATACAAAAGATAAAAAAAACGTTGGATTAAGTGTATCGATCTGACAGGAGTGTATGTCGAAAAATAAAATGAATTTGACACATAAATACATTTTTCCTGCCAAAGGTATTTATCAAACTCTCTTCGTATTATATAACCAGTTCACCAGTAATTAGTTACCATCAGTATCCCTAAAGGAATTTGTACTCTAGTTAGTTATGGACCTTCTTGTCCTTCTCTGTATCTTCATTCAGGTCAATACCAGTTTAACTAGATACCATTTCTCATCAGTTTTCTAACGTTTTATCAATAAATATTCAGACAAATTCAAACAAATGAAGGAATAGCTCTCCTATAGATGGAAGAAGAAGAAGAAGAAGCCTCGCGAAGATTACATGTCGTTTTTAAAGTCGCTAGTGAATATGAATTAGAAATTAATTTCAGTGTCAATTTTTGCGTGGAAAGGAGAAATTTTTAGGCCAGGTTATTAAAGAAGAACAGATCCATCCATCACCTGAAAAGTCTAAAGCTGCGCTGCGTTTTTCAACACCGACCTCTCAGAAGCAATTGCAAGGCTTCCTCGGTCTGACTGGTTATTTTAGGAAATTTATTCCTAACTATTCAACGACCGTTAAGCGATTTATTGAAAAAGAATTCGATCTTCAAATTTAGTGATACAGAAGTTGCCTTTAACAAACTGAAGCAGGTGTTATTTGATAAACCAGTTTTAAATATCTTTAAACAAAGACGGATGGCGGAAATACATTGTGATACCAGCAAAGAAGGATATGGAGTGGTACTACTTCAGAAGTCAGATGAAGATGGCTTATTACACCCAGTATTGTGCATGAGTAAGAAGAATTGTAATGGCGAACGCAAATACTCCAGTTATGAACTAGAAGTTGTGACCATCATTGAGGTTTTGGGAAAATTAAGAGTTTACCTATTAGGTTTTAAATCTAAGATAGCAACCGATTATGCCCAAACGATGAAGAAGAAAGAGTTAGGAAGGATCATCTATACGCCATGTCGATGTCTTAAGCAGACATCCTACTTTGATGAATGAGGGAGAGGATATAGTCTTAATTAAAATAAGGCAAACTCAAGAAAGTTACGAAGAAATCCCAACTATTAAGCAACTATTAACGACAGTACCGAAAAATGAAAACTACTCCGTAAAGAATAGCATGCTCTACAAATTAATAGAAGGAAACGAGCTGTTGGAAATCTCAAATGCTAGGACGTATGAAATCATAAGGATAAAGGTCACTTTGGAAGAGAAAAAATGGAGGAAATAATAAAGAAAAAATATTGCAGTCCTAAGTTAAACAAAAGTACTCAATCCACTGCTGCATAGGCACCATGTTGATCATCTAGGACCGCTAGAGAACAATAACAAAAACTACAAACATATATTAGACATCATTGACAATTGATTGTACTCAACGAAATTAACGACAGCTAGCGACAAGCTAAACTTACAACAGAAAAGCTTTGGAAAGCTCGCTGTAATAATTGTCGATAGAGGTACTACATTTATCTCCAAATAATTTAATAGTTATCGCGAAAAGGAATGCATTAAACTTCATGAAATTAGCTCAGGGCAAATGGTCAGATAGAGCATGTAAATTCCATAATCATTCTTATTCCAGCGTAGTATACCATTTAAGTTGTTGATGGGGTTGACGAGGATGAGATCGAAAGAAGATTTACGCATAAGACGTAAGAAGTTAGTGAAACGTTATTTAATGAAGAATGAAACAAGATGAGAAACGAAGCGAAAAGAAATTTATTGTAGTTCAAGAGGAAAATCGGAAAGCGTACAATCTAGGAAGACGACCTGTAATTAAATATTGTGAGGGAAACATCGTTGCTATCGAAGAACGCAACACGGACCGGGCCTACAATTCAAACCAAAATTCGTAGGATCTTATGAAGTTGTAAAGGTCAAGCAGGAAAATACCTACGATGTTGTCAGATAAAGAATACATGAATGGCCAACATATCCCGGAACTCATGGCTATCAACAACTACGAAGACGATGATCGCATGTAGTCCGGGTCGGATTCGCCACTCAGGATGGCCGAATTGTGGGGTTGACTGTAGCGGTGGAGTAGGGGTAAAAGACGCGATAGATATAGTACAGTGTGCGACGACGCCGACAACAAATTAGTTGTTTCTTGACTATATTTCATTATTGTCTTCTAATCTACGTTATGTAATTATTTGTATCTATCTTTAATAAAAACCTACGTATTATTAGTAATTAAAATGTAATTCGTATTGTGCCTTACTTTGCTTGTGTAGACATCAAAGTGATTTGCGTTTATTTTATTCTTAGAAAAAAATTTAGATAATGTTGAGTTCAGCAATTACTACGGCAATTAACATGATCGGTTGAATTAGGATTTTCTGAAGATTAGTTTAGTCCATTTGTTTGTACTACCTTCCGTAAACATCGGCATTCACGCAGCATTTGTTTTGATTGCAATATTTAGTATCACTTCCCACACTAGGTAAGCGAAATAAAAAGATCACGGAAAATACCATTAACGTTGCAAAGCAAAAGAAAAAGGACAGACTATTTTTACCACTCCAATCGGACTAATAACAATTAGCAAAGCAAACTATTCCGACTATTATCTTTATTTTCAAATATCTAGAGGGAGAGACGTTAAAGACCAACGGTTAGTATTTGTCAGTCTTTCCCGATGCAGACTAGTCCCGGAGCCGATATGGCATGAAACTCTGGATTTTGTTTCACGGCTCATATCCTCCGGGCACCGACCAACGGTCCGGTCCATTCGCTCTATACGTTCTTTTTTTGCGGCCCTTTCCGTCGCAAACTCGATCCCCACCGGTAAAAGTCGATCTGTACGCTCGAAGCTGCATGTGTGTTTAGTGCCTGATTTATAAGAGTTTCAGTTTTTATCGTCGACCGACATTAAAACTAAAACTTCTCGTACGTCGGGCAATTATAGTATCAAACAGTTGTGAGTATATTTTCAGCTTTTTGAAAGGCTAAGCTTTGATGATATTACCGTTTGGTTGCCAACGAAAGAACTTGGTTTTTTACTTTTCGTATTTGTAGTTTAATTTGATGCTCCAACACTTGCAACTTTTGAAAAGGCTTTAATTACCGATTGAAACAATATTATCCGTCACAAATAATAACAGATCACTCGACAAAAATTCTCACTATACGTTTAGTATTGAAAGATTAGACGGGCTACATAATAAATAGTGATGACCAAGGAAAACACGAGTCTGTCTGGTCGTAATAATTTCACCTGCCTTTGTCATCTCTAATAATGAGACACAGGATGACTCATGTAGAATTCTTCATGGAAAACTAAGTCATGGCGATGAGTGTGAAATTTCGATGGTTAACTTTAGCTCTGGCAAGGATGACGAGTGCTTGGCTATATTAATAAATTTGAGTTCAGAATTAGATTCCGAAAGCGAAATGGCTTGTTACACAGCTCTGATGAGACAGACAGAAAGGAATAAATATGAACTTTATACTTCCAAATAAACTTTAATTCATATTCAGAAAGAACAATTTGAGAGTAAGGATTGTTTACATATCAACGATAAACAACATTAATATTCTAATCGTAAAGCGGATGAACTCAGTTAAGAATTCTTCATACTATTAATATTTGCTCACACATTACTTGTTATCAGTATACATGAACCTAGGCAAGTAGTAACTCGGAAGTACGCTGCTACAGTCAGGTGCAAGCTACGATGGCTTTAGTATCGAAAATGGTTTGTTTCTAGTAAGGAGCATTAGTCACTAGACAGTTGCCAAAGTTTCAGTTATATCCATCACACGGTTTCATTTTTATTGTACATTTAAGCAAAGAATTATTTTGTTTTGAATGACGACGAACCAAAGTGCACGAAATAGTTGAGGCCACAGGCATATCGCAAGGTACAGTGTTTTAAATTTTGCACGAAAAATTATTTGTGAAAAAACTCTCGGCGAGATGGGTAGCACGTTTGCTCTCAGTGGAGAATAGACGCAATCGAGCGGTCGAATACTAATGTCCATGTAGTAGGTTGCTTGTAAAATGCTTGTGAGAAGCCTCAGAAGTATCTCAAAAGAAATCATGTTTCACTTAATATCGTAAATTATATTAAAGTCATTGTTTCGTATTGGGAATATTGTAACAGAGTACGTGCAACACTTCGAAGTATGTGGTTATAGGCAACGAGAGGGTGTGATGGGTTTCATAGCATTTAAGCTACAATAGACCCATCATGCATCCTCTTTGTACTAGAGATCCCTTTAGGCCATCAACCAACCAACTGCCTTAAATGTTGCTCAGAGGAGTCGCCTTAATGTCGGTAAAGCATAGCCGGTCCTCGCCTAACATGACCCTTCCAAATTCCAGTCCCTTCGTTGGTTTCTAATTTCTTGGTGTGTCAAGAGGTTTGTGTCGAGGTTTCGGAAAAAGTCGGAGTGCTATCCATCATTGCCTCTAGGAACAGCATGCGTTCCCCCAGAGTTGGTGATTCCTCTAGATCTTACGACTTCGACCTTCTTTATATCATTGCATGACGCCTGAATTATGCTAACCAACGCAAATAAGCAACATGCAAAGCATAATTTCCATTGCCGAGGTTAGTGTAGACTTTAATGTACTCATAATGCTTAAACAAGCATTCTGAAGCGTACTGATGCACAATTTTCAAAGTACTAATTTTTTTTTGTAATTATATAAGTATTTTTGTTCTTCGCTGTTTCTATTTAATCCGCAATGTACTATGTTAAAATATCATATTTTAGCATGAAATCCATCAGTACATTATATTCGTTGAAATGTTATGACAAAAAGGAAACTAACCAAAAATAATGTTCCGCAAGTTTTTGAAGAAGAGAAAGCTGTAAACATCCGCATTTCCATAAAATATCCTTCGAAAACGTCAGGCGCAATTAAACAGATTTATTCCGGAAGTTGAAGAAACTTTCCCTAGACGGAAAAGAATCGCTCCTAATCTTTATAACAAATCTAAACCCAAGTTAAATGGCTTTAACGTGAAATACGCATAAATCCCCGCGTTTTTATCCTATCAGATTTATTCACAAATTACCTTAAATTAACTCATATTTTTTAAAACGTTGAAGTGTGTAAGTATATAGCGCTACGATTTGTTCTTTTTAAAAATTAATTTGTTGTTATTTGTTGCTTCTCCTTTTGGTCACTACATTGCTCCTTTCAGATTATAGGCAAATTACGCATATGAAAAAAAAATACATTTAATCATTAATAAGAAGCAAGAGGAAGCGCGTGACAGTTAAAAGGTTTCGTGATAACGTTTCGATTGAAAATTAAGCAAATGACATATTGAGGTGTTAGCAAAAAAATCACTTAATTAATTTGATCTGTTCTATAATGTCCCTTTTTCCGCGCTGTCGTTGAGAAGTTAGCGAAAAATTTGATGATAAATGAGTCGTCTAGTACAATGGTCGGTGATCAAAAAGTCATTAGTGTTTTGGTTCGGACCCCTGAGGGGCTATTGTCTCAGGCTCTGTATGCATTGAACGGGTCTCGTTTCTCGTCAGCTCGCTCCATCTATCTCCGGCTTACGCGGCTTTACAATTATAACATGCCGCCCACAGTTTCCGTTTTTATAATTTCAATGCTTCTTTTGTAAAGTACTAAACCGACTTGACTGACTGACAAAAAAAAAAGTCGGGTGCTCTTTTAATACACGTTAGGCAACTAAAAAAAAAATTGTTAGAGCAGTGAATGTGATCAAAAGTAATAGTTATATTGTATAAATTAAAAAAATATATATTTAGTACAGTCCGTATTGATTAAAAGATCTAGTAATACAAAAAAAGTAAAACGCATTTTGAATCTGAAATTAGAGGCAGACATCTACAAGAAACATTATTGAGGTTGCTATGTAAACTAGTCTCCTGGAGAAATATATTAAATTATTTTAATATCACTATGTATTTTAGACATACTTGTTTATGTTAAGTCTATTCTAGAGGATTTTATTAAAAATAATGAAAAATTACACAATGTTGTTTCTCCAACGGGAAAATTTTTTAAATACGTCACGAAGCTTCAAAGATACCATAAGAATATTCCTACCCAAGAAAGTTATCTATATCATCATCGGTACAAAATTAAAATTGTAGTAATACCATAATTCGTTTATTTATACGTAACAGGGTGTAGCAATAGTACGTCCATCTTTTATTACCTGGGCTGTATGTGGATAACAATTTCAGATTTTGGGGGTCCAATGTGATGTTAAGTGTTAGTTTTAAATCGAAAAAGAACTGTTGGGGAATGAACTGAAGAAGTAAATAAAACTCTTTCAAAGTGCTCTAAGCTTTCGAATTTAATTTGAACAAGAGAACTAAGTAACCGTACTTACATGAGTGAGGCAACAGCATGAATAAATCGCCAAACATCATTCAAAGGCAGATGAATTATTAATTCCAACACATTAAAATTATTGATAACAATTTTTTAATATTATTTGTTACATTTTGCAAAAACACTTAAGTCTAGAGAACTTATTTGTAGTCGGAAAGTTGTAATTTGTAAAATGAACAGTACAATTTTAAATAATAAAATTCTCAATGTAGGTTACATGGCAATTTACAGTAAAAGGGACGGCAGCCAAACGGGCAGAAACAACCGAATAGCACATCATTCGAATACAGGGTGTTAAATATCAAGTGGACAACTAGTTTGTAGGAGTGAACAAAAGTTTTTGAAGGTTCTTTAATAAACGATTATATGTGAATGTGGTTAAATGAGAGGATATGGAAAAAAATATTATAGATTGAATCAAATTATTTTTATCATGGGATGTACAAGGTGATCATCAGGGAAGTACTCACTTTACCAATTTCAAAATGATTTTTTCGATTTTAATAAATGGAACACGCCATATATTATGGCTAGAAGTAATCACAAGTGCTTATCGTAGCATTTCATATTAGGCTTTCTTGGGTTTTAGGTCCGATATAGAAAGATTGAGTAATAAAGGTATTTATTCATATTTATTTTATTCAGATAGAGGAAAACATTTAATCCTACAGTGAATATCTTAGACCTAATAAACCCATATGCGTATTAAATTGTTAATAACATTTATCGAGGTATTTACTGTAGGGATAAACGGTAGGTAGAGTTGTAGTTTAATTTCATTGTTCAACGGTTTAAAGTTAAAAAAAATTCTTATTTACCATTGTTCATCATATCTAATACTGGTTTAATTTTTTTAATTAGTAACATTTTCAACAATTTAAATGTTTTGTTTCAATTTAATAGTTTTCAACCTGCGTATCTTCTTTCAAATTTCCTCATTCGTTAATCGAACATGCTCTTTGTTACACAGTAAGATTCGAAAGTTTGGCTATCTTATTGTAACTCATTGTAAATTTAATTATTATTTAATTAATTAATTAAATTAATAATAAATAAATTAATTAATTTAATTATTATACAGGGTTTTCTACACAATCCGTTCATTAAAAGTTTTCGCAGTTAGCATCTTAGTCTAGTTCTGAAAATTTGTAGCTGGTAACAAGCGCATCCGCTCTGTTATTTCAAATCATTTTCCAACTCGTATTATACCGGAAGTCATAACATAACCAACTTTCATATTTTCAATGGACACACTTTCTATTGTTTTTTTGGATTCTATGGATAGTTTACGGAATGAGTTATTTTAATTTTTGTTTCTATCTGAAACAATGAAAGCTTCATATTTTCTAGCAATAATGCAACATTTATTCTATCACTTTTGTAAATATTCAATTCAAGGAAATCGATTTTGTCAATGGCGTGCACTGTATATGAGTACACTACCGTGAGTGAAGACGCAATCGTCATCGATGTATATTTAGTGTCCCTGTCTTGTATTATTTAAGTTATATCTCCTTAATTTCAATTATTCATATCAATTAAAATTTTATAAATTTTATAACGGTCAGCTATGGAAAAATAATATTTATTCGAATAGTGATATTTTGTATCGGGAAATAGCAAATACTTTTGAAGATCGATGGATTGGCCTGAATGGACCTTAACTTTGTTCACCTGGATCTCTCAACCTTTGCTTCCTTCATTTTTCTTCACATTCACATCTTCTGTTGAGGATAAAGAAGACCTGATAAACAGATATGATGACAGGTATAATAAAACAAACAGAGAATTAACAACATCAGCATTCTTATATACCATATTTATTAATCCTTAGCATTTATTAATCCTACAATTTTAATTTCTCAGTATTACCGTTATGTATTTAAACGTTTTAGTTATTGATTTACATAGGTTACCAAACCGTAAGTTAAGCATAAAATTTTTATTCGTTTCACGAATTGCGCGTCTAGACGATGCTGCACCGAGGCTGCTTACTAAATTAAGAACACTGTAAACGTGTTAATTAAAAGGGTGTGCATAATATTTTTAATTCTCCCGGGTTAGATCTAAAGCCATCCTCGAGCAGACTGTTTTGTATAATTAACTCTTGCATGGCACATAAAAATGTTCTATTATTTATCCTCGCCTATCACACCACGAAAATTTATTAGTACCTCGGAGAAATTAAGTTGTTACATTCACGGCGTTCGCTACTACTTTTAATAATAAATGCGCTAAAATATAATTAAAGAAAGGTGAATTGTTCGTACTTCTTCAACAAAGAAAGGAAGGAAGTGGGATAATTAAAGCAGTAAGTACTAAGGGTAATGTTTTGCCTCGTGCAATGATTGGATTAGGGATTCCTATTAGCAATGCGTACCGAATTGAAGCCGTCTTAATGCTATTGACAATTCTCCAATTCTTTTAGAATTAGCAAAAGTAGTATAAGGAGTTAGAATTCCAAAGTTTTTAAATAGCAAAAGCCATTAAACGAGAAATTTGGCAAATTGACACGGTTCTCGTTGGTAATTAATGATACAGGGCGATACACACGATATAATGGAACGCTGGAAGTTTATAGGTTATTTGAATTGTTTTATGTTAAGAAAAAATTGGATAGTTGCAAATCGTAAACAGTGTTTAAGTATAAGCAAATAAGGTCGATGCATTAAAAATCATTTTATCTAATTTTCCTTCTATTTATCTCTATTTTAGCTCAAGCTCAAGCTTAGTGCTATCACGTTTTTATTTGGTAAGATTAAAGAAACAAACAAACAAATTTTGCACACAGCGAGGTTCTCTCAAGAAAGTTCATGTAATCAAAAGCCCCATTCTTTGTATTTATCGAGTTACGCAAATTACAAATGTGAGTTACTCATAAATTAGTTCATTTATCTATACAGATAATTCATAAGGAAAACAAAAGAAAACATGCAAAAGGTCCAACCACAAATTAAATTAGGGTTGTTCCATACTTGCCCTGGAGAGTTTGCAACTCGTTGGCCTGAGGATGAGCTACATAGCTCGAAATTTGTAGCTATTTATTAGAGTTTTGTAAGATTTGGGCCGTTTCTATTTGCCTTGCGAATATTAAACATTACTTATTATAATATTGTGTGTAATTATTAAACAAATTAGTAGAAAATGTTAATTACACTTTAACATTTTCCATTTCTATAAATTTATACCAAAAATTGGAGATAACAAAATTGCCTCCTATTTTCTTCTAATGTTTACTTCACTGTTTGACATGTTTGTTTTACACAATCGAATTACCGATTCTGACGCTGTGATATTGCGTTTCTTTTAGTAGATTTACAGCATGAACTGATGAAACTATTCTTCCACATCTTTTGTTATGCCTGCGTATACTATTGGTTTGTTAATTCAGCAACCCACACCACCCTCTGATGAGTTAAGACCTTTTGTTTTCTGAGTTAAACTACCTTCAGGAATGCCAATAGTTCGTCGATGACGTCTCTTCATCGTTAAACAACAATGAAAATAAAGTTTACTAAAAGAAATAAGAAAAGTATACGTTTATTGAATTGGTGGCTCTCAGGAAGTAAATAATTTTTCCTTAGTTATAGTGAAAACAAACTTGCCCCTGTTGTTTTTAATGCGCGTATACTTTTAGGTCTTGTAAATACATGAAATGTTTACCTCTTCTACTAATTATAGGAATAGTATTCTACGTTATTTTTATAATTCAACGTGGTGTACAAACTGCACAAACATCAACAAGATCTACGTGCAATGCTTTACAACTTCCGATTTAAAACTAAAATATCCGCTCCGAATTTCGGCAGTATGCTTAAAACATTTCGCTTTAGTAATTTTCCGTTATATTAGTCCGTAGCGGGAGGCACATACACATAGAGCATAAAGTATGGGGATAAAACCAGACAAGAAAAGCGAGTAAGTAATATCGTCGGCAAAGCCAAATCCTGTGCAAACAAGTTTTAGTCGCCCCGCATTTCAGAATGAATTGTTGTTCAATAAACCGACCGATCAATCTTTCCTTTACTTGAAGTTGGTATCGATCGCTATGTGTCTCGGCGAAGAAGAGAAGTTGAGAAAAAGAGAAGGCGAAAACGTAAAGCTAAGTACACATTTGCAGAAGAATTTTAATTCTAACTGCCAACGTAGAAGGAATTTAGCTTGGACGTTGTCAATAGCGCAGCAAGTATGGATCGAAATGTATTGTGAAGCTCGTTCACGACATGCATTATTCCTTCCATCTTGCACTTCCTTGTACCTAGCAAGGAGTGACGCGCGACACGATTGCAAGTGTGTACGTACCTTAAAGGAAATGTCGTCGAATCGATATCGAACAGCAACGTTTTAATTGAAAATAGTTCAATTTGGAGCGTGTACGGGCATGTTCGCTCGGTACGTGTCCGATAAGATTTAATGTAACTACGGCAGACTACCGTCTTAGCGTATGTACTTGATTGTCGTTAAGGGAAACTGAGCACTTACATCTGTTTATTGCAGTTATATAGCTACAGTGTTGTTATCCCGGTAATCGATCAAGTTTTGCACGTTTCACTTTAGATAAAGGATCTTAAACGTTTGAATGGGTTGAGATGCATTAGGGTGGGAATAATATTGTGGTGCATCAATTCAATGGCGTTACAGTTATGCAATAAATGAACTAATTAACGAATCCATCATTAATCAATCGGTGACGTGTAAAGTGTTCGATTTTGTGAGCACTGCGCTCTTTACTCCCCTGTTGTTTTCTTTTTAAATAACACAACGCGATAGACGTCTACAGGAGGTAGTACTAAATAATTACAAAATTATCCTTCCTCGTCTTGTCGCCAGTTTGCTTCATCCTCTCTGCCCTTTTCTCCTCTGCATTTCCTGTACCTTTCATTCTCGTCTTCCACCTTTTCGAATTCCTCCTTTTCTCCATCCTTTTTCCCTTGGCATCCCTTTAGTTAATTGACGTGAGCTTTAATGATAAACTTACGTTGATATTCTGGCACTAAATTGGTTACCGTGTACGTGTTAGAGTGGAGCACTTCAACAATGGTTGGACCTCTCTATAATTTTGTTTAAAGACTCGTCTGGATTGTATGCGGTTCATACACCCTTCACTGCTGCCATATTTTGGCGCACACGTTCAATGGTGATCATAATATGTTTTGTATTTATTTCGAAGCTTTGGTAATTGTTTCCCTTTGCGGTTGGTCCCAAGCCATCAAGGGTTCAGCAAAAGGGACCTGAGACTACTGGCAAGTCATGGAGCCCTAAGATATCAATTATCTAATTTGGGTAAAACTGAAGATCAAATATGTCGTCTATGCCAATATTTCACTAGGACATCTACTGAACTGAAGGAAGGGTCAGAAAGTAATGCTAAGGTATATTAAGAGCTTCCATTTATTCTAACCCACACAAGTGCGTGCTGCTTAGGTACAATGAAAGGTAACGCACGCCACACTTATATGTATGTTCACGTATTGATGTGTAATATTCCTTGCACTTCAACGCTCGCACTTCTGAGAAAGAACCCGAGGTTACTTACATGGCGCTCTAGCATAGAAAGGGCACGTAAACGTCATAATTATAAAAGTTCGCTATGTTAATAGAAAATAGAGAACTGGTCATAAATCCCTACAAAAAACTTGACAAAGTAAGTTATATTATTTATTATTTATATAACATTAGCTTTCATCTGATGATGGCGTAAATTGAAACTAGCTCTGGAGCACATTTTAAATATATTTGTAATGAGTAAACAGGAGTCTATATTTTTTCTCCATTTTATCATAGTTTTAAGGTTGGCTTGGGTCATCATTAGAAAAATTGTAATTTGTTTGAAGGTATTTGTTGATACCGAATCTAGGAGAGAAAAATATCCAGTTCGGTAAAAGCTCTTTTAAAGCAGCACGAGCGGTATGACTTGTGATCCGATCTTGTTGGAACCGATTAATTTTTGGAAACTGAAGCACGTGTCACGTAAAGAATGTTCTGTTGTTGCTGTTGATGGCCTCGGCCTAAGCTATTAGACAAGAAACGTTCTGATTATGTGCGTATAGCGGTCTACATTAACGATTGCGGCATTATCTTCTTGGAAAAAAGTATGGCCTAACAATGCCGAATGACGACGCCACACACCAAACCGTAACTTTCGGACTATGGAATGGTTACTGAAGCAACTCACGGTGGTACTCATCATTCCAATATAATAATTCTAACCAAATGAGAGAGACAAAGCGAAACTACGAAAGCTTTAGAGATGTTTTCAAAACTCAAAAGATCTTAACTTTTCCCTGTATTTTTATTTATAAAGCTGAGGTCCCTTTAGAAAAACATTCGAAATCTTTTAATCAATATAACATAAATCACGATTTTGCTAAGCCTCAGATTAATCATGTAATCATTCCCAAACATCATTTAACATCGATGAAAAAGTCGCCTGTGCTCCCATGTTCGCAGATAGATAGATTGTCAAATACAACAAAAAACATCCATTTGAGAAAGCACTTAAAAAACAAGTAAAGAGCTTTTATTGGAAAAAAAATTTAATACATATTTGTACCGTGCTTTTATGTATTAACTTGAAACAATTTCGTTTATATTTTATTTGTATTAAGAGTTACATAGAAATTTGTTAACACCTTGTATCTGGCTTTGCTGGGTTATGCAATTTAAAAATAAACTAACTAAAGTAAAGTATCATAGAGACGAAAATTGATGTACAAAACGCTATAAAACCGTGATAGTAACAAGCACGCCTGTGACACCTGACCAGATACCCCAACTACAATCAGTATCCCGCTAGCTTTTAATTTGCCGCAGTCGATCTGACTCAGAACTACTACATTAAACCGTATGCACATAACATTTTAGGTCTAAATTGTAGTTCCCTCTTTAACACAACTCCATTATCTATTGCGCTGCTCTGTATATCTAGTGATTTTTAAGTATCTAAAACTTGAAAGCTCTCGCCGTAAATGGAAAATAAATTATTAGACCTTTTACAATTGCCCGCATCGCTGGTGGAACCTGTACAAGCTATAGTTTACGGCGCAATTATTTTTTGTTCCTTCAATCACACAAAGTACGTCAAACCCTTTGAAATACGAAATTTGTTTAGTTCCTTGCGATACACAAAACGCACTTCGCTCCAGATATAATGAAATTCCAGTCATGCTCCCCATTTTACCTTCTTTTTCTATGTATTTTTCGTTTAATTTATAAAATAAAAATTCTGCCTGACTAATCGTTTCGTTCATAAATCACGCGCGTCGTGAGTGTTCAACGTTCCTTTTTATTTTTAATTAAATTTAGTGATTTGCCTACCGCCTGTACAGAGGCTAATAAACGATAAATCACCCAGGAATAAGCCCTAAACGTTCAGTGTTGATCTATATATAGATGTATAGATCTATTTATCGGATAAAACCTCTGCTACTCGTTCGCTGCCAATTTTAAATTCAATACCTGTCGCAAATAAATAATGTCTTAGTACTGTATAGCGACGCTCGAACTGGCAACGTATATATTCTTGTATTTGATGACATATATCTGTCTCATAACGAATTTGAAAAAGAGGTGTATTAACTGAGATAAAATATGTAGGAAGATGCATGTATAAATATAAAGGACTGTGCTCTCGGACATAAAATAATTATTGTAGAAGTTACAACGGATTAGGCTAACAGCAATAATTGAAAATAAAATATATATTGTAATGAGACTCTTTTTTTAATCAATTAGAGTATTCAGGGCTTCTTTTGGACTCTTTCGTGGAATCTATTTTTTTTGCAAAATAAAAAATGATTAAGAGATAAATTAAACAATTTTTGTGCGAATTACTATTTTTATTTTGGAAAAGTTGTCGTTGTCGAAAGGTTTGTTTATTTTCCCGGTTATTTTTTCTAATCTTTATCCATAGATATAGATAATCAATTGAAATGCCTTGTGATTATACGGGGACGATGTCCTGGTACGGTCTTGTCAGGAACATCAAAATTATGTTAGTTACCATAAGGATAATAATAATTTTGATTGTTACATACGAAATCTGAATAAAAAATATAATTCTTGCTGCGTTAGTCTCGCAGCACAAATTGTTTAATGGACTCACTGTTTACGAAGCCTATCTTACTAAATGTATAAGACGAAGGTGAAAACTCAATCGGGGGAAATTGGAGGGAAGAGGTCATCAACACTCCACCAAAAAAAAAGCAACTGGACAAGTAAATATTTCCATCTGGAACACTTTCCAATCTAGATAAATAACATCATAACAATATATATTACAGGGTTGAATAAAATCCTTTAATTAAGGAGACTTACAAGTCTTTGAAAAAACATGTTTGGAGGAATATTCCTCCAGATGTAGATAAAGTACCTGAATTTCTTGAAGTCCGACAAGTTTGTAAAGAGAAAAAATTAAGTCCTTAAGGAGCGTTATTGATCTTTGCCGAAAATAAGTTTTGTGTGGATTTTTCCATAAAACAGTTTCTTTCATACAAAAGTACTTTTGATGGTCGCAAATTCAATTTGCAAGATTAGAAGACGTTTGTTTTATCCGGATTTATCAATATTCCAGTGTAACGGTTTTTTTATTTCTTGCAGATCTGTATCTTCGAGAGAACCTGATTAACTGTGAAATCCTGCAAACACCGGCTTGATTCTTGTACATGCAATACGTTTGAAATAAGTTTTACTCTGCTTTCAGAGACAATCAGTGCTAGTAATTTGGTAATCACAACCACGTTAAACTTAAATACTTTGATTTGAGAATTTTTCTTCTTGTAACACATAGAAAATAGTTACTATGTGTAATTGATAACTAAAACGAACATTTTCCGTGTATTTTCATATTCTACATATATTACCATCTTGTCATCGAAACAACACACATTTATTTCCATTAATTTCTGTCCTAGAGATGCCACCGAGGGCGCACGTGATCTATATCACCACAAATGCAGCCGGATACTCCTGATATATGATACAGTAAATCATACACGGTCAATCATTATCTACCTGCCAAAGTGTATGGTTGTTAGCGTGTTCATACGTGTTGTTACATTATCTACTTCTGAACAGGTACTCGTATAATGGTAATCTATTGGCGACGCGGACGAATATTATTAACAATGTTAATAAGCTGCATAATTTTACGGTTCGGCTTATTACTCGTATCTGGGCCATTGTTTAGACGTGTGATGTGGATTTATGAATTTGTCCTAGCGCATAAATCAAGATCAGATGGAAGGGATTTGTTTTATGCATCTATGTGTGTGTACGGCTGCACGTAGTAAGTATGATGTGAATATATTGGCGCATCTGTTTATTTATCCAACCAAACTGTGGTTTGCATTAGAATTTATACGCGCGGCTGTTTTTAACCTGCGGAAGGATCTACGTTTAATGACAAATGTAATTGAAAAAATCTGAAATTATCGCAAAGTGATATAATTTGTTATGTAATTTTTATTTTCTTATATTAAGTATACAAAAGTCCCTGTTACCTTAATGAATTCCAATAGATTTTCAAAAAGTTGAAGTTACTATGAAGAGAATATCAAGTAATTAAAAAAAGTAAATAATAGTATTGGTTTTATTGCTTTAAATGGAAGCTGGATAGCGTTGTGCGCCTGCTTCGATTTTCACAAAAAGTTAAGATAGAGTGGTGTAATTATAATCAGTTCACAAAATTGAAAATTCAATGCCTAATTACCCTCTCCAAACAATAAATTAATATTTTCAGTCGTTATAAAGATATTTCGATTTTTGTAAATTTTCTAAAGTTTTGGCTCACCCTATAATCTATAAGTGCTGTAATTAAATGCTTTTAGAGAAAATAAACATAAAAAACACACCAAAAGAATATGAAAGTTGACCTAACATTATCGGAACTATTTATATCTAAACTGAAATTATTAGTTTTAAATTATCAATTAAAAATTAAATTTACTTTAACAATTTTTTAAAAATTTAAAAAAACAATGGTGTGACAAAGAATAGCTTAATCTTAAATTTGCAGTTTCTCTAATAGAAGAAAATTTACAGAAGTCGAAAGGGCTAAAAATATCATTTTATGCTTTCAACAGGTTAATCGACCATTGCATTATTATTATTATTTACCATTCCGAGATAATCATATACATAAGACAAACTGGCATACAACGCCATCCATTTTCTAACTAAAGCAAAAAAGCTATCGCTACTATTTACTTTCAACATCTTCATCGCGTTTGCATAACGTTCTCGGTAGTATCTCCTTCGCCAATTTTACTGCAATTGTGTGGATTTGAATACTTTTGATTATTTCTTTCAAATGTTGATTTCTTAATATACGAACAATAACTGTTGATATTGTCGTGTAACTATCTCGACTGTGCTTTTAATAACTTTGTCCTTCTTCCTATACCTCAATAAACAACCGCCGATACACTAGATTACATGTTATTGAACAAACGAAATATTTCGTTTGAAAGACCTTAGCAAAAGTTTCCCTATATTCAAAGAAGCCTTCCTTGGATGTGAACAAATATATGTATTGAGGCTTAACGAGCGCGATATACATATATGACGCTTTTCTCTCTGTAGGAACCAATAAAACTAACGCTTGCAATAATGGAACAGGGCTACCACCCTGATAACCTTATTCCATTGGAAGCATCTATTAACGGGTTAGACATCTGCGAATGATTTAATAAACATTTTATTCGTTGTTTTCTTTTAAAAAATTTGAGTTTCCGGGTTGAAACGCGTCGTAATTGCATGAGAATGCCGACGCCGAAAATCCAAATTCTTTAAATTTTATTACTTCAATAGGCACTCTGATTTCGTTGCTGGGGTAGCCAATATTGATTTTCATCGGACTGGAAGTTTCGGAGGTGTTCATTATGAACCTCCCACTTCAATTTGGCATGCTTCTCACTAAAATAACATGTTAGCGTTGGCAATTCTTTTTAGGACGGTGAAGTTGTGGTAATGAGCGTCCTATAGGGATCCAACCCCATTCCTACAATTCCTTAATGATCTTAATTGCCTAAGTAGTGCGATTACTGTAGCATATGCGGATGATATCAGTATAATCGTGTCCATCCCAAATATCACTGATCTTCTCGTAGCAGCTAGTGCTATTTTTGATGACATTAATAATTGGGTAAGTGCGAAAAAATTGATTTTAAATGCCAACAAAACTAGTTGTATGCTTCTCTTCAATTACAGGAAATGCAGAATCGACCATAAAAACTTCCCGCTATTGATTTTGAACTAGGTAGTAGATCTAGGTTATTTGGCCTTATTGTAGGTAAGATTTTGAAATAGTTTGATCATGTAGAGCAACTATGTCCTAAACTAGCGAGCTCATGTTACTTCATTTGAGAAGATTATGTAACGACTTCAGCGTTAAATTATTTTACTATTCGGAATTTTATTCAAAGATGCATTACGGAATTATTCAAGACGCCCCTATTTTTCTTTTTTACAAAAAAAATAGCATTATTTGGTTTGAGGCAAAGGGATTTTTGCAAAGAAACTTTTAGAAGTTGTAATTTATTCACTTATGATTGTATACGTCGCGGAAGTACTGTGTTTTGTTTCCGTGAAGAGCCACGGAATTTAACACGGTTATGTTATATAAAAAAACTGTTTGTTGCCGCCTTCACACAAAACATCAACTTTTCAGAGAAATCTTATCTTCCTGGGACCGAAATTGTTCAACGTTTGGCCAAACGAAGTGAAAGATTGTACTAACGTGTAATTCTTTAAAGGGAAACTAATGCTTATTCAGTTCAAATTAATGCTTACTTAGTTTAAGATTTTATTATTTTTTTTGCTAAGTAGTGATTACATATTGTATTATATATTTTGTATTGTTGACGTATTTCTTGTTGCTCAGCTTGCACCAACAATAAGAAATAAAGGGTGGCACTATTGTTACTTCTTAACCTAATCGATATTCTCTTCACAAGTTTTTGAAAAACAGTTGACATTGGCTAAAGTTACAGATTTTTGTGCGATAAAAAGGATGTTTCATAATCGAGGTAACCACAAACTGTTCAAATAACAAATTATACCATCTTGCAGCAACCTGAATATATAGCCACATTTATCAGTATTTTTTTTCTACACCGGCATAAATTTTGGTATTATAAAAATTTAATTTGATACTGCTGTCTACATTCTGAATCAAGTTTATATTATCAAAATTATTATTTTTTTTCAAGCTTGTGCAGGGCGACACTAGATTTGTCAAATCTTCTGAATTTACTCTCTTTACTTAACTCTGATCGACTCTTTATGTGCTCGCTATATACTTGACAGTTTTTCGAAAATATTTTACGTATTTCTGATTTATCTATGTTATCTATCTTCGGAGTTTTATTGTGTTTTTGAGATTATTAGAAAGGATTGTCTAGAAGACCTGATATAACTTGGATAAAAGGATATTTATGCACATTTCAAAATCCTATTCTACTTGCATGCTTGCTAATTCTATTACATACTACATCTTCAGAAAATCTGTTAAAGTTTTGATGGTTTCTTTAGGCTCTCCTTGTAATACCTGCCTTTATAAAATCAAATTAAGCAAACGATGTACCAAAAAATTAATTGCTGAAAGTTTACGTTGCCATGAGTAATTACAATCCTGCATCGTGCTTTATTATTGCTGATTTGCTCTAATTGGCCTTTACTTCTGGCAATTATGATCACTTCGTTGGCATTTGCTAATACTTAATGAATTTTATTGGCAACAGTCCGAGTTCTATTTACTTTACTCCTTTCTATAATAGCTTCTAAGACGTGACTTAATCGTATCCTTTATGAGTCTCTTTACCTTCCCCTCTCTACATTCTACTAAAAAGAATACCTACCAGTAACGTTATACAGGAGATAGACTTCGATAAAATCAATTTTAAGAGTATTGTAGTGCAAATCGATCCAAGAACATTATAAGCCATATCGATTTAATTTAGAGTAATTGTGAACACAATCACACAATTATAAAATGTTATGTTTTTATTGCCGCTTCACTAATTACGTACATAAACAAGGAATAGCAAATGTTATGTTACAATTATTAGGGCAATAAATTTATCAGTTATTCGCATAGTTTTACTCTACGGTATTTAAATGAACGGAATCGCATTTTTTTAAATCTCGTCGAGTCAAGCGGCGCAGCGTCGAGATAATTCCTGGGGGTGTTTTAAAAATTTACCGTTCTGTGTTTTGTTTCTTTTATGAGGATTACCACCACGACTAACTGGTGCTTTAAACACTAGATTACGGCTATCTTTGGCATAAATTTATTTGTTCCTCTGACACCTCTTTAGTTCTAATTGCAATTCAAGCATTATAAAAAAATAAAGCTGCGGAATTGATGTATTTTTTTTTGTATATTTAACGTTGCATTAGTTTATTGAGATGTATTGCAAATTTAATAAGATAGAGGGAAGCGTCGTTTTCTGCTATTAGCTCTGGAATGATGAAATCGTGGGAAATGTTTAACCAGGTAAATTTCTATTTCATTACATATAAAATATTGGGTAAATTGATGTGTCAAACAGCGTCATCCCAATCTACCTTAATATGTATCTGTCAGTGTCTAACATGCAAATTCCTCGACCGCTTTCCTTGTTTGACACGTGACTATTTACATTTGCTTTTTGAGTTACCTATCAAACAATTTTCTAAGGCGTTTCCAAGTGTTGCTAGGTTATAGGAATTTCAGTACAATATAGTCCTACTGAGCTACAATTGCTGGGATCTTCTCTTCCAATCCATCCTTATACTGAAATTACAATACATATTTTATAGCCGTATCATATGCGATTGGTACACGGTCGTGATCAACGGCGGTTTGTTGTAATATATTAATGAATTTTATATATACATAAAACGTTTGTTTCTTCACTGTGATTGGTGATAATATTCTGTTGTTGGTGTTATTAATTGTGAGCCATTATTTAGGTGTAAAGCTGGTACAAGATGTTCCTTCTTGGAAATTTTCTTTCTTCATCTACTGTAAGTTTTTGCGCGCATTCGTATCGCACTGGGTATCTTAGGAATATGTCTAGCAATCTAAGCACACGCTCCCAAAAAGTCAAAATTTTAGCAAAATCCATAAAGACAGCTGATCAAAAAAATGTTATACAGCAATATGAAAAATAAATAAAAAATAAGACATTGTCCTGGAACTCCAGGAAAGATTAGCCAGAATATCTCATGCAACAAAAGAATTATTTGAAAAGGTTAGTACGCAAACCGAAAAAATTACGAACTACAAAAGTAAATATTAAAATCTGATTGAAAGTACCATAACCTACAAGAAACTATGGAGAAATTAACGAAAATCGTTAAATATACCTGAAATAGTGCTAAATGATACAAAGTCTTGAGGACAGTCACATAGTTTTAATGGAAAGCTCAGAGCAAGAAAATGTTCCTTCCAACGTTTTGGCAAATAGTGTCGCCTTTTTCAAAAATTATTTCTACATTTTCTTTACATTTTTCTACAAAAAACGTGTATGACGTACCAATTATTATCATTACAATAAATTAAATTAAAAATCTAGAACAGCGTACAGCTACTATGTCACTTCGTCCTCTGTAACGCTTTAAAATATTTTACAAGGTCCGTTAGAACGTTGAATCGAACGAGTATTTCTTTTTCCTTTTTTGGTTTACTATGTAATTGCATATGTGTACATTTATTTATTGTACTATATGTTTTACTAATAACTGTTGCCAATGTATGTTTTTTAAGCGCGGTTATATTGTTTAAACATTTAACAGCATACTTACGGTACACTGTATAGTATAGTGCTGAGGAGGTGCAGAATAGGCACGAAATGTACATAGACTTTAAAAAATAATTTTATTATGAAGAAAATATATTTGGAAGGTTCGCTCTTCATATGTTTTCTTTCTTTCTTAAACTGCATATAATTAGTTAATGTTTTACAATAGTGTGTCATGCAATAACTCTGTGTCGCGCTGTTTGGCAACTACTTCCCTTAATCTTTATTATATTCTCAAATATTTAATTTCAGCAAGAGCGGTGTATGTGCTAAAATTTCAACATTATCGTGAATATCTCGAAAAGCCTTAATATATGAACAAATTATTTACATGGACAATCCATTTAGCTGGTAAAAAACATACCATTGTATTTAAAATAAGAAAGTTGGTAACCACTTTTGGTTCAACAGAAAGCGTTTCGTTGGCGAAAATATTTTAGAACTTAGGCTCGATGCTATAACTAGCTATTTCAAAACTTCTGAGTTCCGTTCATAATAACTTCTAACGGGTTTCGTGAAATACTATGTATTTATCTAATTTTAGGTCTCTCTTTTTTTTTATTGTTTTATTGATGTGTATTAACTTTCTACATTTACTTGAATATTTTTTGTAATTTTATAAGATTATTGATATGTCGCGTAGTACTGATGTTGTACATGTACATATCTGTCTATCTAATACAAAAAAAAGAACGATGTAGTACTTGCACTGGTATTATTTATTTCTGAAAACGCAAGAGAGCAATAGTAGCTTTGTGGAAAAAAAACTATTATTGCAATGTCTAACAGCTTAATTCTTGTCTGCACAACTAATTACATGAGCTTTTCGTAGTGAATGTATATTGTTTTCAATCCTTTGAAACATAGAGACTAGAAAAGTCGATACGACGAAAGTTCGAACTTATCCAAATTTTCACTTCGCTTGAATGTCACAATGATAGAAAATTACAGACATCCGACGGCGCGAACACCCATACCGTTCATTCCTTTCGCATTACACATGACTGACTTACTTTTATTACCCCAGTCATCATCCGCTATTTGAATACATATCACTCCGTCAAAATTACACCAGATAACTTTGCAGAAGGGTGAACCCAATGCTTCTCTCTCGCTATATATACAAGTTTTTACAATGGTTTCTTTATGTACATACGTTCGTATATACGTTGTACCTAGTACATTCGTTATTAGTGCGCACACTGATCTCGATTCAACGCGAAGTTCACACAGTAACTTGGAAAGCTTAAAGTTTGCATACTAAGTAATCCGACACCAGGCCGCAGCCTGAAATTCACCCTCTGAACACATAGTATTAGGATTCCTTTATTAAAATTTTAAAGTAATCAGAAAGTATTATTAATTTTAACGTGTCTTCTACTTTCTATACCTCATCTCATATTCGTTCTCTTTTGTTTTCTTTATCTTTGCGCGGATCGCCTCCTTCCCAACTCGAATGGTTCGGCGAAAACGAAGTTTAGATAATCACCCCGGTGAATAATGAATATTAAAATTTTACCAAAAGTAATATGATACCCTTAGCACGTGATCACCGTAGAATTTAATTGCGAAATAGAACAGAATTTAGCTATGAAACGCTATAAAAGTTAGCTGCAGCTTCTTGATATACCATATACATAAGTAAAATTTCTCCAAGTTCCGATAATTACTTGTAGTAGTTTGCTTATATCTAAAACCATATTTTGTGCTGTTTTGCCATCTCGTGTCATTTCTCTATTATCCTCCACTCTAGTGAGATATCCAAATCTCTTTGTCTGCGTAACTAATTCTATTGAACCAATTCTTAAATTTTTCCTAACTATTTTTTTTATTTAGCGCCAAAAAAAGGACTTTCTAATAGTAGAAGATTAATCTCACTACTTCTTAAAATAACGATAGTGATGTGCGCAAATTAATACAAGTAAGTAAGAACCTGGTAGGGAAGATCGTTAGTTATGGGTAACAGGTGCAAATACTCATTTGGTGCATGGTCAGGGTTGTACGGTGGGTGCCATACTCATCGTCCTAGCTTGCCTCGGCGTTTCTCGATGATGGCTTATATTAATATATTGCGTTTACTATAGCCATCACCTTTTTGGCTCAGTCGTTTCTCTTTTAGACAAGAGATCGCAGTCTACACATAGTGAATGTTGGTAGCTTGTCTCATTATTATTGTTGTTACTCTCGCAAAATGGGGGACATTACTTACTGCTCTATTCTATAGAAGTCGATGTAGCAACCAATTTCGACATTTTCAGTGATTAGAGCCTTTACCTTTAATTACATACTGTCATCCAAACAATTAGTTCTATCTTCGTATATATACGACTTTTCAATTTACAGTTAACACCTTCCACAAAGACGTACTAATGAGCTGTAATACAGCGAAACGCGCGTTTATACATAGTGGATGTTGTTAGCTTGTCTCATTATTACCAAATTATTATTTGAATGTTAATTAAAGAGCTGTCAAACGGTAGCGTTTGTGTTTGATTGTCTACCTTCTTATTAGGTACCCAAGCCATAGAATACGTAGACTCCCGGAACAGAGCCCCTCGATATTCCCCACGTCGCACGAACAGCTGATGATAAGGCTCTACGTTTTCCACTCCTAACCAAAGTGTACTGCGAACAGTCAATCAAATATAAGCACGGCCAGCCCAAAGCAGGACCCCCTATTCCATATCAAGGAATCACGTATTAGCATTAACGATTTACTATATCAAATGCTAGATTCAGAGACAAAGTACATGCTGTTAACTCGCTCTCCTCGTCCGGACAGCGATACACAGCATTTCAGAATGTTAGGGTGTCCCATCTAAACCGGGAATTTATTATTTTAAGTTTGTATATTAATGTTCTAAGAATACATTTCTATCCGCGTACATCCCACACGTCCGAACTTAATAAATAATTAATACCAAATACATATGCAGTAAATGCTTTTTTTAATACGCATTACTCATTTTAAATCTTGCAATGCCAAAGAGCCTGCGTAAATATACTTCCATGTCGCCACAAATAAAAACTTTAAATATTAAATTTAAAATAAATTAAATATTAATCAGTCAAATATTAATAATTTCAAACTATGACAGTGAACATTAAAAAGTATGGCAATTACCTAGACGTAAACATTTCTAAAATTAATGGAATAGTTCTATCTTTTCATCCTGTCGGCGAAGTTCAACAATAATTAATATCGCCAAGCGATGTGTACACTAACACGCTACTATCTACCTCTGCTAGGCGCTAGATCCTTTGATATAACTAAAATTACTACACTCAACCAAACGCAATAAGATAATATGTCAAATTGATATATGTTCTAGACATAGACAAACACCTTCGTCAAAACGGCTTTATTTTTAGACGTCCTCGGGGTCTCCCTAGGTGCGAAGCCTTTGTGTACTAACGCATTTAACGACAGTTTCTCCGTCTAATTGATTTTTCAATTTATCTCGATAAGTGCGGTATCTGTGTTCGCTACCGGTCGGGATATTATTCTCCGCCCAGAATGAACTGTCACCTAATATCTTGATTGATACTCCCTTTTAGTGGAAAATATCGTTCTTGCTTTTGAGTATTATACAATTTTTTTCTGCTCACGCCGCGATAAACAACAATACAGAACCCTTAAGCATGACAAATTGTGATGGAACCCGCCATAGCTTATACATAGCTTTCGTTTGAGATTTTCTTTGACGTTCGATATATTTTTTATTAGAATATATCGATAGGTGCTATGAAGCACTGATACGTGAAGATGAGGGAACGTGGCAGAAAAGCGAATTTATGGTTTGAGAATGTAAAACAAAACAGGAAACATTGTATGTCACATTCTAATGATCATTTAATTTTTCTCGCGATTCTCTTTATTGTCGCTGCGCTATACGAGAGAATTTTGAGAATACTAAACTAAGAGAAATGGTAAGAATACACCTAGCACATGTGCAGATGATACATATTTCGATCAAGCATCGAAAGCATCGTAGTTAAGCAATAGCTTTACTACGATGAACGAAAAATTTTTTTGACTTTGGAATATGAAAAGCAGACAAGAATAAAAATTGAACAAACAAAGAAATAGAAGAAAATTTGAAAAAAAAAACAAAACAATGCACCGAAAAAAAGACTATCAGAGATTAACCTAGTAAAAACAGAGAATTTTAGGTATAACAAATATATTGGGTGTAAAGAGAGGCGGTATGACAAGTTTTCTAGTATGCCATGAATAAGACCAATATTTCAGGAAACTTGCGCCTCCACATCCATTGTATACTGTGTCAACTTGCAGACGAAAACAAAAGAAAACTTTAATATAGACAGGGGCACCAATGGAACAAAATGTATTCTTGGAAATAAACAGCAACAATAAAGAAGAGATTCTAAACTCTGTTACGTAGATTTCGGCGGTCGCCAATGACATTATATTCTTGATTTCTGGGTTGGAACCGTGTCATTGTAGCTTCTGCTGACGTTTGGCTATCACTGTTATGGGACATATTCCGAGCTGTTACTGCCTGAAGATGTCCCGTAAAAGTGAGGACGAAACCTCGGCAAAAGCTACGACAACGACGCGGTTCCAACCCGGAATACTTAAATTCTGTAGCTACCTTTTTGGTCTTGGCTTTTAGTAGTAGCCATGACATGGGAATATGCTGGGTTCTGGCACGAATGGACCGCTCGAAGCATATTTTATCATCTGTGCTGGCTCTGCCTTTAACATTCTGCTGATTGCTACTGCCTACGAATGCTTCCATTGTGTTTTATAATTTCAGCGGCCCGAGTTTTGCCTACATATGTTCAATCTAAATTGTTAAAGCAAAATTATTAGTTCTCTATCCGATTTAAAACTTCGAGAATACTAAGCTTTCAAGCAATAAAAGCACAAAAATGATTCACTAGAACCTAAGCTGATACTTTGGAAATTCTCTTCTTTTTGTAAGAAACATACCTTTGACTCAACCGGCGAACATTCAAATGCTCTTGCCCAGCAACATTAATCCCTTCAATTTTTTGTCTTGAAGGCAAACAACTTAATGTTTTTGTTTTATGCAGCTTTCACAACTTTCACACACCAACTAATGTTTAAAGCAAATCGAGAGCATTGCATAAATTCAAAGGGGATCCTAGGAACATAACTCGACTCGATCTTGAGCGAAATACCGCGGCTAGCGAAGAAGCTACGCTTTTTTAACGTGTTTTTACATCTTTCTCCGTCTGGTTTCGAAGCTTCATGTCCTCTCGTGGGGTCATTTTATCCCCGTCGGGGAAAATTACCTTGTCCGTGTCCGCTAACTAGGACGAGTTTTACATAGAATAGTACAACCAAAAAATTGGTTCGGGAAATATTGTCCGCTCGTGAGGGCTGTCCGCTTGTGAGAATTATCCGCAAAGAGGACTTTCGCTGTAAATGTTTGCTTTAGTGATCGCGCAGTTCGGTCTTCGAAAATTAAACCTGAACTAAATGATTACACAACATTACTTCCCTCTCTACGGATAATCTCCAATTTGTGTCTACATATGTGACGTGCTTAAATATAGTGGGCGCATTAAACGTTACGTTACAGGGTTATCTTTTTTTTTAATTTATTAATTATCTGTGGCCCTTCATTTTCTTTCGCACTTTAATTATTAAATTTTCGTTTTAGTATCAAATTGATGCTCCCGAGTTTACGACAAATCTATGTTGTAGTAATAATACAGCGAATTCTCATCCATACTACAACTGCTGTTGTCTTGTACCAGATCATTAAGAAAATGCCTCTTGTGTCTTTACTTACAATTCTTGTCAAACTAAGAAGATAAATAGAAAAGTGAGTAAACCCGATAGACAACATCCTACAGTACCCTTTGTATGAATCAAATAGATTATCAGTCGCGTTACTGGGACTATTTCCTATTCTCTTGCTTTTTATTTACTTTACCACATCGCTTTACGATTTCGCTAACTCTAGCAAACACTATTATAGGAATTATCTTCTGCCGTCTTTATTTACTCCATTTATGTCCACATTCAGTGATAGCGGTACTATTTTAATCGCTTTTATCTTAGGAGACTAACGCCGCGTAAATTACTTAGCATCTTCACACGAATGAAATCGTAAAAGTTTTATGTAATTAGTTCAGATTACGACCGTATTGTAAAGCTTAACGATGATTGGATTTCATTTCCTGCGATGGGTAAATACGTATGTCTGCGATAAAAAATAACGTGGCGTGAAATGCAATTAACAGCTGGCAATAAGGCGAAAAGAAAGATGTCCCCCAATGATTAATTGAGGTGATATGGTGAAATATAATTTGTTTGAAACAATTAATAGAGATGAATAGATAACATATTGTCACTTCTGCAGTACAATAAAACTGATTAAACTCGACGCTTGAGCCGCTCAAGGAGGTTATATTATTCCCTACTCCCGTCAAGAGGTGTACCAACGTTCACTGAATAATGAATTAACTTCAAGTCTTTGCTTTTACACGCAGTTCAAGTCCCTCTCCGTGCTTTCCTTGCTGCGCTCGTCTTCATTTTTGCCTCCTCTGTTTCTCGTTTGAGATAAAAATAAATTTTAAATTTAAAAATAAGTTTCAAAGTTCGCGTAACTTTTTTTTGTGCTTATTTTTGCACGAGAAAAAAAGTTGACGTAATAAATATAATTCCGAAAGGTCGGCGGAGGGCATTATATTATAAGCCAGGGAAAATTGCGGTCAGTTATGAATGGTAAAACAATATTCTGGGAATAAAAGTTTGGTAATAGCTTATATCCTATTTTAAAGTCTTTGGGAAAAGAAGGTATTAGGTAAGGTTTGCGTACCGCTTCTATACAAAGGGGAATTTTTCCTGGAAATCAGTAGAAACATACTTACATTTAATATGATTTGTTGCCACATATGGGGCGAAAATATAGAAAAAATAAAATGGTGATAATTGTTATTTTAATAAAAGAAATTCTTGGCAGTAGCAGCTTAGTTATTTATACAAAATTACAACATTTCTTTTTTACGTTTCGGCATTAAATTTATCGTCTTCTTCAGAAATGATTTACATAGTAAAAAAAAATGGCTAATGAACATCTGCAAATAATTTTAAGTTAATATTTGTTAATCCGTATGTCTGCGATAAAAAATAACCTGGCGTGAAATGCAACTAACAGCTGACAATAAGACGAAAAGAAAGATGCCTCCCAATGATTAATTGAGTCGATATGATAAAATATAATTTGTTTAAAACAAATGATATTGATGAAAACTGATTAAGTCCGGCACTTGAGCCACTCAAGGAGGTTATATTATTCCCTACTTCGAAGCAGAAGTTTTCGTTTTACATAAAGAACTTTGAGAAAGAAATTACGAGGACCACCATTCGGCGATAGTCAAGCAGTTTTAAAGCCTATTAAGGAATATACATGTGAATCTGGCCTGATCCACGAATGTTTATACAATCTAACTTAGGCAACAACCACGTTATTTTACGATGGGTTGCAAGCCACCACGGAATCGAACTAAATGGAAAGGCAAAAGCAGGCGAAAGCACTCGTCAAAGACAGCAAGAATAATGGCTATTGTTCATCATGGGGGACCTTGGATTACTGGCAGGATTTTTTACAGATAATATAGACCTAAAATGCCATGTGTTTAAACTAGAAAAAGCTAAAAATCAAACAAGACGCCAACATTTTAATAGTCCACTTCTTGCACCTACTGGGCTGAAGGGAAAAGATCTTAGTACCAAGATTCACTAAAAGCCTTCAACTATTCTAACACCCACAATGGCATTCTGTTACAACAGATCTATTAAGATAGAGAAGACTTAAGCCATCTGTGCCATAATAAACCATAATCGCATTGCTTTCAACTCAATTCTTCTCTTTCTGTTTAAAAAGCGACATTATTCTTATCCCATTAAATAATGTTTCATTTTCAAATAACACGCGGTGTGCAATTGGCAAAAACCGAAGATTATTTTCTTTGAAATTAATTACAAGGAACTCCAAAATCTTTTTTTTTTACAAGACGTATCTTATTCATTTTATTAAGACCGGAAAGATTTCGTTTTATTTTAAATTATTAGAAGTAAAATTGTTTTTTGAATATAGCGAATGAAGTTCGTAATTTACATGTACTTGAATATAGGTTTTCCCGGTGTACCATTCGAAGTGTTCTGGTATTTAATAAGCATTATTTGTGATACATCGTCAAGCAATATATCACACATTACCATATTAAGCGAATCCTGCTCCAATAAATTTATGGGAAACATGGTGCTTTCATCATAAACCGAAAATTAATCTAATATAACAATTTTCAACATACTGGGTTCCCTTGTTGGGTACAGCGTTAATGCAACGATCATAAATTACGTTTCAGGCTGAATTTCAGATTTAGTATTTAACAGAAATTGAGTATTGGTGTACATTTTTTGGAATTAATACGTTATTAATAACCCTTTATTTTTCCTCTATATAGGTTACCTGCACAAAAATAAAAAACAAAAAGGCCACTATAATAACAAGAAAATAATTTCGTTAAAAGAAACTAAAAAAACTTATAAAACTAAACCTAAAAGAGAAATATTTAAATTTGCTTTAAATTCAGCGATGGTTATTAAATGTGGTGCCGTCATTGATTATCCTCTTAAATTTCATTTATCAATAAAAATCAATTCTAAAATTACTGAGAGGGTGAGATACATTCCCGAACTCCGCGATCCTAACTTCCATGAAAGGCATAAAATTTCTAAATTTCCCCTCAGTACCTACTTTGTACATAGAAAAGTTCTTCTCAATGTAAAAATACTTCCAATAGTACCATAAAACAGCTGACATTTGCATTGCATAAGAAAATTCCATTATTTCCACTCTCGACTTCAGCAAAAAGTATATGTAACAGTGTCGATACGTTTATAACATTTTCGCCTAATTCGTTACTGCTTCATAAAGCTCATTACAACGAACAATTTTTGTCTGGAAACTTTTGCTTTATCTCTCACCATTAGCGAATTATATGCATAGAGTGGAAATTGTCCGAAAATTAATTTCACTTGCTAATAGTGAATATTAGCAGAAAAATAAAATTGCGCTCATATAGCTGAGTATTAGTTATATGTGCGCAAAGTTTCATAATTTGTTGAATTTTCAGGTTCGGCATATATCATATATTTTTTTTAAATATAGGATAAGAAAATCAGATTTGTTAAATTTACACATTTCAAAATCGTTCTGAAAAACAAATATTTACATAGACACCTTAACTCCGATTAGCAGGACTCGTACACGGTGTTGAGTTGTGTGAGCACTGTTAAAACGTTAATCCTGCAGGTACATTACATTTCAATCACCATTTGCGTTACATCCCGGACTAGCGATTCCAGTTTTAATCAAAGCTCTGGCCAGCGTGTACGAAATACACTCCGGTAAATACTAATAATAATAATGACGATTACTCGTACGGCAGAGTAGAAACATACACTTCGGTTGTGTGTTGTTTCAAAATTTAATTAAAAATTTTAACGAATTCGAAATTTCATTCTAAAATGGAAAGATGTATGAGTACATAAAAAAAATCTAAAATCTACCATGTAATGTTAATTTCATTATATAGTGTTGCTTTAACTACAAAATAGATAGTTTATTATGCATTCCAGTTTGTTTTTAATTACATATTTAAAAAGAACTGTTGGAATGGAATTAACTTGTCAGAGCGTATACACCAGACAACAAACCAAATGAAATATGTTAAATCAAATGGTATTTTCATTTATTCCAAATACAAGTTTGAATTTTGAAGTAGAATTTTACGTCAGTGTTAGAAGGAAATATGGGAAAATACGGAAAAAATAACATAACAGAATATCAGATACCTCTACGGAATTAATACAAAAGGGAAATTGCAACAAAATTGTAACAGTTGTCCAATGTTGCAGTTAAAATTTAATTAGTATTGGAGGTACGATGTCAGTCAAGTTGGAGAAATTTTGACTTTTGTAAATATTAATGTAATGTAATATTAATTTCGCGAGTTTGTAAAAATTAAAGGCGAATCAGAAATAACTGCAGATTATCGACGATACACGAGGATAATCTAAAAACTTTCCAACCAAACAAGGAACACAGTAAATAGAAATTTTTTTTGTAAAATTCAGTTTTATTTTTCGTCTCCTAGTAAGTGTATAAACTTTTCCCAACAATGCCCTCATCTTGGTATCTTGTTCTGCAAAATAGGCATTTATCCTTTTCTTTCGATGATATTCTTTGTTTTCAGAGAGAAACTTTGAACCTGTGGAACAGAAAAGCGTAACTGGGGGCCAGATAGGCGATCTATCAATTCGAACCCCAATTTGTAAAGTTTTTCCATGGTGACCACTGAAGTGTGCTGTTTTTCATTTTCAAGAGAGTCGATTAACACAACTCTATGGCTGTTCCAAAAAGCAGTGGCTATCACTTCCAGGACCAGAAACCTTGGCTTCAAAAATATATCGGTGTGTTCAAGTTTAATCTAGGATTATTAATCAACCCCAAACCTCTTCGCTCAACGGTTAATCTCGCCTAAATTCTTTCAACAGACTTTTGTATTATTTATTCGAATACGTTTTTGGTCCTGAATGAGCAAGTGCAGTACTTAATATCGGATTAACTTTCCGAGATAAGGTACGGCATAGCTCAAGGATCCATTTTTGGACCGTTTCTATTTAGCACCTACATTAATCACTTGCCATGAACCAAGGTACCGAGGTGCGTTTGCATGCCGACGATGCATCTATTATAATCAAAACGGTGAAGCTAGATGAATTACACGCTGAATCGAGAACTGCATCAAAAAAGCCGAAAGTCGGTGATTTCGGGGCAACAAACTGAAAATGAACCCAAATAAGACACAAAATCTGGTGCTGACAACGAAAACTACACACGCGTACCAGAAAACTTCTTGGAACTAACTTTCGATGCTAGCGGCTCATATAGGTCATATGCCATTAAAGATTGTCCAAAGTTTCCAACCATGGAATGGCCTATTTTTTTGATTTTTGATTAGCAGCAGACGCAGAGAGAATTTTTATTTTGCGAAAGAAGGCTCTAAAAACAGACAAAACGTGCAGAAAGCAATTCAAGTGAGAGAAAATGCTTACGCTTGTTCCAGGGCGCGGGAATTATCCTTCCTCTTTCTTTTCCTATAGCACCCTGTATACTGGTGGTATTTTGGTGGTTTATTTTCTTGCATTAATTTGTCTTCCAAGACAGTGAAAGATAGATATATATTGTAATGAGATTTAAAAAAAAACACTGTCTCGGGGATTACGTAAATTAAAAATTAGATAAGGGAAAAGAGATCACCAACACTACCTCGCCTCACACACTTGTAACCATAAGCAATTAATATGAAAACCACAAATGAAAAAAATGCAGTCAATCAAATTATAATGCCGTTTGCCAGTCGTTAAAACAAGCACAAAGCAACATCGTATTTACCACAAACAGAAATAACAAAAACAACTGAAATAGTCAATCACCGTTAGTTCTACTCGGAAATTTAACCAATTATAATGCCTACGAGTACGTACGCCTTATCAAAAGGCGTTTAGAGTAAAATAAACACCTAGAGAACGGCTCTGCGTTGAGTAAATGCAACCAATAAAATAAGAAACTTAGGTTCGCCAAATGTGTATTAAGTTTGCTGTTATCACACATTGGCATGCGATGCTATGGTTTATTTTCGTATGTATGTTCTATCATACCCGTTAAAACATTAATTTCGTTGATTGCGAATCATGAGCCTGCTAATTGGTACGGCTGTTGTAAATAATTAATCCGCGAAACGTCCTCCTTTTCCCGCACCATCACAACTACTCCATTACAAAATATGCAATTTACATATATACTTTGTTGTATATGAGCATATGTATGTTCGTACATACGATACATGTCGTTATTATATTTGTCGCGTTATCCAGGATAAATGTACTGCGTTACGGCTATAATTTGCGTAAATGAACGACAGAGACAAGCCGAGGGGTAAAACGACGCCAAACTGATTTATAATTATCAAATCTGTTTAATATTAGGACATTAATATGGGAAACTGGTTTATCGTTGTGAATATTTAAATGTCTAACTAGTTCGCGTAAGTATATGAGTGTCTATATTGCGTGTATTACGTGTGTAATGTATGTTCGAATCATAGCTCTTCTCATATCGCTTTTCGTGGAACGAAATTAAGCAGATAGGTCTATCTGCTTTACAAAGGCAATACATAACTAGTCAAGGTTTAATCTCGCAATACATTTGGCACGTATCCGCAATGAGCGCGTCGAGCAATAACAAATAGCTAGACGTTTGTGTGCGTAAACGCATTTGTCTATGTTAAGTGACTGATCAAAGATTATAATCGTAATAGCAGTAATGAGGGCTGTTTGTGTTTCAGCAAGCAGATCGTGCCTTTAATACATTATGTACTTGATTCCAAAATTGAACCACAAACAGTTATTGTAATATTAACTCTTTTGACTTTAGGTAAATATATCCCAAGCGAACATCAAGTCCGGTTGCCGATAGCCTAATGTCATGTCGTTAGACATTAGATCGTGAACTCGTATGACATATTACAGGCCGTAATATGGTATTGTTAATTAAAATGCGTTTACTGATTAGAAGTTTAATTTGTGAAAATATAAAATATTGTCTGTTGGAAATGTGTATCGCAATTGGTCGTGGTTTACATTTGACAAATACTATCAGTAATAAAGGAGTGAAGAGACGCCAATACAATCTACTCTTTTTTGTTCGGGCCGCCTTTGAGAAAAGGCATATCTCCGCGCATATTCAAAGAATCGAAAAGATGATATTCAAGTAATAATTAAAGAACAAAGGTAATTTGTTCTGGTAAAACTAATAATAATTAATCATTAACATTTAAAAAAAGTTCGTTAATTTGACATCAATCGAATATTTTATATAAACAACTTTGTCAATAAGAGTAATCAAAGCGCGTTATAAATTTTGCAATCACCTGCACGAAGTTAACATTTCGAATATTCAAGAACATCCACAACATCCTCAATAAGAGCAAAAGGAGCCCTAGGTTACTTCCTTGGGGAATCCCAGATAAACATCAAATGGGCTTCAAGTAAGCATCTTCCAAGAATATGACTTGCTTACGATCGAAGACTCAAAAAATCTCAAAAGGTTATGGAACAATCCAAATCTATGAAATTTTTCTCAAGAGAATGCCACGATACACTTTAGCCAACGCTCTGAATAAACCTGCTAAAAGTATTTATTCAATGAGTTAATTTCCCTTGTTTTTAATTGTAACACGTTGAACGATATCTAAAAACGTTGTCATTTGGAAAAAAAAAATCAACTAAAATATTTCGCTTCCTTGAGTTATTAATTAGTAAATAAGGAAGTGTGTGTCTATAAGAACACTAAGAGGGTATTCTAGCAGATGCATATTTTATTTGTAACATCAGATACATAAATGAATATACAAAGAAAATGGTTAATACTTCACTTACGCGACAATATCTAATTTGTTGCTGGAGCAACTTATACTTACCATCACACTCCCTTCGATATTAAGGGCATAAATTGAAAGCAACTTTGCATAATGTATTCACGCATGACTACAATACTGAATAAATAACCGAAGCAATTCAACTCCGACCCGTTAATAATCACACCCTAAATGTAGGCATCCCAATCGTTGCTGTATCGTACTCCCGTAAGCCCCCTTATCGATTCCATTCGGAAAGTTCGTTGGATTGGGTATCCGAAACTATGAAATGGAGTTATTGGCTAACAACTAACCTACCTACCTAGTGCTGCGCTGCAACTCCGGAACCACGACCAGACTTAGTAATTAACTGAAATCACGTGGGAATTATGGACGCGTGGGTTGGTAAGCCTGATTCCGCTGCATAACCTTGCGGAACGTCACGTGTTAGTCAACATGAGAGAGAGACGAGTATTCGGCTGGAAAATACCAGGTTTGACAACTAATTAACAAGAAACGTAACAGCTACACAGTGCCGCGCACAGGGAAGCAATACGAAAGTACTTTGTACGTCGATGGAAATAAATTCCGGATCCATTCTAATTACCTAAACATTGCGTAATCAAGAGGTTGAGGAAATGATGAATCGGGCAAGGTACAGGAAAACACGAAACAGAAATTGACTAGCAGTGAATGGAACTCCATCAAATGAGTTAATTATCATCGCATAAATAAACCCAACTGAATAAAACCTAAGCAATGGCTTAAATATTAGGTCGAATCTCTGCTAGAAGTTTTACTGAAAGTTGAAAATTGTACGCACGTGTTTTAATGAACTGATTTAAATTCGATGTGAAAATGTATTTCAAATTGTTTTGTATGCTTACGCTTACGCTGTAAATGTTCATTTCATCAAACCTATCAAGATTCGTCAAAATTTAAAGTTTTACACCCCTCAAGTAAGCGGAAACATTTTTAAAAATAGTCAGGCATGAAATCGCCGGCCCTCGATTATAGGTCTTTAGGGAATGGACTGGAACACTAAGTTGAAAATAAATTATAAGCTTTTTTTCTTGTGCCACGCATACGCGACTAACGTTAGCACTATTAATTGTCACCATATGCTGTGTTTAGTTTTTTAGTTACATAGTCCACATGGGAATCCTAATTAAGGTTACAGTTCGGTAAACAACACATAAGTATCGGCAACCTCCGCACCACACAAGTTTAATTAATCCGGGACGGCCATTTCGAGGACACGAATGGTCTTCATCATCAGCCGGTGACAGTGCACCATCATATCGTGAAATCGAATACAGACCGATGTTGGAAAATTTGTAAACACCTTTTGACCACGTTTGTTTTTTGGTGAATCGGACGTAAACAGTTTAATATTAATTAACTCTTGTAACACCATTCTCTAACTTCTGCTACTGCTCTACCGACTTCGACCTTCAGTCCTGTTGTTTCGCGGGGACAATCAATGATGCAAGTTGATGACAAATCTATTTTGAATATAGTCACAGTGAAGGAGGAAAGCTCCGGGACTTAGTTTTAAAACCAAAGATCAAAGTGTTTGAATCAATCCCGAAAACATTTTTTCCACTCCGAAAGTTGTATCTCCAAAATAGAAGCTTCAACGGCTTCTTGAGGTGACAAAAATCGCTGTGCATGCTTTTTTGTTTGACATTATCATTATTATTGCTAATTCGATGTTTTTCTCCTTCAAAAAATCAATTGTTTAACGTGCTGTGTGAGAACTAGCACAATGAACCATGCCGCGACCTTGTCGATTGCTTTTTTCGATTTCATTGATAACTTGTGGCAAACAAACTGTTAACATTAACTGTTCTTCGATCCTTCAAACCAGCACTTGGGACGGATTTCTCGGAAGTGCTTCGTGAACGAACAACTTTTATTAGATTCCGTTCATCTGGGAACACCCAAACTGCTGATTGTTGCTTAGTTTCCAGCTTATGCCAATATATCCAAGATTCATTACCTGTTATGATGTTGTATACGGATCTTCAAGTTTCTCTGTCGAATTCTTTGAACATTTCCTTCCACCAATTGACGCGAGTCTTTCTTGTGATTGGATCAAATTATGCGGAATCCATTGGGAACAAATCGCTTTCATCTCTTAATTGTTCATGCAAAATTGTATCGCGATTTTAGATATGCCTAAGGATGCATCTACCTCACGGTTAGTCACATACCGAACTTATTTTATCACTGATGCAACTACGATAAAATTTCGCGAGCTAGTTGTTAATAACTTTTTCTGATGCTGCTTCATTACGAAAAGTTAAACGAACAGATTCAAGGCATTGTTGTTGTGTTAGGTCTTTACTAAAATCATAAAAAATCATCCAAATTTTAGATGAAGTTTCCATCCACAAAATTGCTTTTTTTGTAAACATTCACTGCAAACACACTACTCGGTCGATTTCTGTTCTGTTTCATTGTTTCAACAATAAAAAATGTCAAATAAATGCCACATTTCAACAGCACCATCTCCTGGTCGTTTGTAAGGACCTAAGGCGCTACTCTCGTATTCGACATATGCTAAATGCACGAAGTATATCTGCTACGTACAACTGTAATATTTTGTCAGGATATACTGCCATTTTATGGGATTATTCTAATTGTAACTAATCTTTATTAACATTGTATGTTTTACTATCACTACTTTTAGAACAATGCGCAAAATACTTATCAAGTATTCCAACCTAATCAATCACTGTACCTAACCGCAATATTTTGTTTACTTAAAACAATGCATTCTTTGTCAGAATTATAACAAATTATTAACACGAACGCTGTTATTAAAGTCCCCGTTATTTAGTGCCGAATACGTTCTTGCAAACAAACGGGATTCATTAACAATGGCTGTCACTTCGACGCAGCGAAATGAAACTTATGTAACTTACCATGTATGAATGGATCGCTCCGAACTTGCCTGAGTCTCGGAAATTTCTTAATTGTTCAAGAACTCTCGGTGGAAATGCGTGCAGAAGTATTAGGCTTCCGGTGGGTAAGCACTCTGAAAAGTAAATTGAAAACGAAACCTAGCAACAACTCAAGACCAATCTTGTGCTGATGTAGACGAATCTAGCGGGTTTCGGGAACGTTTTCATAACAGGTTACGTGTATCGCTCTGTGACCTCAAATTGCATTAAGTGAGGTATATCAGGAGAGCGTATTTAATTGAATTGCTTTCTTGCTTTGCTAATTTCTCTAACGATGCCGCATGTAAATAAAAGTAGATCCCTGAAGTTCTAAAGCTTGATTTTGATTTTTTTTTTGTTATTATTCTTAAGGGTTTATTTGTGAATTTTCCGCCGTCGCATTTATCATCTTTCGATGAAAATATTTTTATGTTCTGGTTGACAGTTCCGCAGAGAGCGCACCAGTTGGATTTAAATTATAAATATCTCTTGAGCTGTAGTTTTCCAATCTATTTTTGCAATTAGCTTCGTAATTACTATTTACATTTGCATTTTCGTCATCTGTTCCCCAAGAAAATTTGATGCTGATGCTGAAAATTACAAACGTTTTTAAGAAAATATCAACATTCTAGTTCTATCCTGTTTATGATATCGACATCTGCTAAAAGAAATTGTTTTATTTTGGACACTACAAAACCAATAATAAACAATTTAATTAATTGGCTCGTTTTCAGTTTGTATTTTCTTCCTTTTTTTAGCGTGCTGACTGCCCAACGAGGTATATAAGCTTTCAAAGTTTGTCAGCCTTTCAGTGTGTTCAGCAGTATGGTGCGGTAGAAAGTCATATAGTGTATCTGTTCTATTTATTTATAGGGTAACCGTGAGCTGCAGTATTTCGTTTTTTATTTACAAAACGGGGGAATGTAAGACAATGATAGTTGTCACAAGTCCAAAATTTATTGTAACTTTAAATTCATTCAATATTTTTTTGTTTCATAAAATGTATGCTGCCTACACAAAATACCAAGTCCATCTTTTGTTGTGCTTATTTAACGTATCTATGCAAATATCCACCTGCAATGCGCAGTAAAATATGTATCGGAGGACGTAAGAAAGATATTTATAAATATTTGACATAAATGTACGTATCACAGTCTGCACCGGTATTTATCTACAAATTCATGTCCAATAAATTTGTCACGGTAGAGTGAATTTCCTCGGAAAACAGCTTAACTGAAAGAGCGAGTCCTGTGTGAAAGGCTGCGGATCCAAAGGAACTTACTCATGGTGGAATGACATTTCCTGATATATTCACTAATGCATCCTATTTTACTAGTGACAGTTACAAATTATCCTTTTTAAATAGAGTGGGTTAATTTGGAAGATATCCGGATGTTAACTACTACACTGAAACGACTTGGTATATTGTAGTGAATTGCAAGGTGGATGAACTGTATAAAGATAATTTCCATCTTTTTTTTTTTCTTTAATTAAATGGAACAACATCAAAGAGCTATTAGCTTAGATTCGGTATACACGAGTTGCGCTAACACGAAAGCGGCTAAATATTAATTATTAGAAATATCGTTAGCGGCAAATATTCACGATTACACCCTAACATATTGTGAAAAGTTTCCGTGGATGCGTTTTGCTCTCTTTAGAGAAAGATAAGCTCAAATGTGCGCCTCGTTCCATCTCGTCTGAGCGATACAAACTGTAACAGCTCCGGCGCTCGCAAAAGTTTCCGGTCTAAAAATTATCATTTTCATTATCTGCCTCCTAATTGCGCCATTACGATTCTAATTATTGCTCGAAAAGCAGGAAACGAAGTTTGCCGCGAAAGAGTATACGATCCTTCGCAATGATGCTGATGCTGAAAATTCAGCCATGAAATATTTCGTAACGCTGGTTCACTTGATTTGTAGTTGTATTCTTCATAACTTTTTCCCAAACCAAGTTCCAAGGTTGCTGTAATAGAATCGAAGTTTTTGCACAAACTGCTGAAAATGAGATGGAAATTAAACTTCGAGCAACATGTATTTACTAATTTCTGAAAAGTAATATCTTCACTTTCCTTATTTAATTCTTAACGGATATTACTAGCCCGAAAAATACGATATTTATCCTTAAGGGATTCATTTTTGAATGTGCTACGAATTAAAATGCATTTATGAATGATGTTTTAATTTATATTAAGGGCAAAACAATTTACGAAGAGAGATAATTTAAAGCTCCACTAAATACTCTCCTTCCTCTATGTTGTTCGTATTTCTCTCTTGTTACTCAACATCGTCCGTTGTCGCTAGCGTGCATGTACTTCGACGCCTATATAAAATTGTAATCCAATATGTTTGTAGCATCTGCGGTGAGAGATCTAACGAAGTTAGAAGTTGTGAGTAATGATAATAATAATGTTATTATTGGTACATTAGATCTATAATATACATGTTCTTTTCTACAATTTCTTAGCATATCTAATCTGACAACCAAAGAGGGTTGTATTACAGCACAACCTAAATGAGTTTAATTACATTAAATAAAGAAAAATAATATATTAACAGAAAATAGAATAAATTGAAACAGTTGCAATACAAATGAAACATGTGCTACTCAATAAATGTTTATAATTATACGAGCTACGAAAGGGTAGAATATATTTTCTTAGCTCTTAGCTCTTTTCTTAGCTTCGAAGAAAGTATTTATTCAAATTAAAAAAATATACTGCAAGCACGTAGATGTACATACTTTCGTAGGTGCAGCAAATTATTTTCTTGAAGTCTTACTAATTTCAAGTAAAATTTATCTCAAAGCAAATATGAGGTTTAATTGTTTTCTACCCCAGCAACAGTTTAAACTACTACTATTGATTTTCTTTTTTGTAAAAGTCAAAATGTTTGTTATTGGTTATTGCTAATGGGGATATGTACGCTGGATGCCTAGTGTCAGGGTGCGAGGTGGCTGGTGCAGTGACGCTGAATTTTGGTGAGTTTAATTAACGGATTAGCTGGTACTTCAATTTACATTTACATTTGTATGTTATGAACAGCGAAGTATTAACACAGTGGATGAAAATTTTTACCGGAGATTGCCCTATTGGAACGGTGTACTTTCAGGGCTTCTGTAGAGCTTAGATATTCTTGTTTGAAGAAAATATTTTTCTCTGTGTATACATTGGCCTACGAGAGAAACTATCTATATCGTTTTCTTAAACTAGTTACAGAGATATTAGTGCCATAATTTTGCATAATCATATTGACATATTTCGCAACATTGGCAAGGACGTGTATGTAGGTTCTTTATAAAATATTTCATGGCTTTGTCACTGTCGTTCCTTAGGTGTAAAGAGAGAACCATAGTTAATTACTCCCCAACATGAGAATGCCATCTCCAGATTTTTTAGCTACTTGAAGATCTGCCACCGATCCTAGCAGGACTCGAACGCCCGGCTCTTAATGTGCCACATTCAGCACCATTCCCTCCTGCCACTGGACTACCAAACTGTTATTATTAATTATTGTTATACAATAACCAACTTAACATAATTCTGTAATTTTAATTTAAGTCTCTGAAAACTTGGTAGATGCACAAAGAATGAACTTATTATTTGAAGATTCAACTTACTGCTTAATAACGAGTAACGACAATTGGAGTAAGGCTTGCTAATTGTAAATGATTTTTGTACTTTAAATAACTTCTTTATTATTAATGAAACAAACTGCCAACATCGATTATGTGCGGGCACGTATTTCGCCATATTACAGCTCATCAGTACACTTTAAATGAAATGTGGTAACGGTAATTGAAATTGTCGTATACATATGAAGATTTACGCTCGTTTCGCCGTATTACGGTTCATTAGTACGCCTTTGTGGAAGGTGGTAGGTGATTCAGAGAATAGAGTATCTTTAATTAAATACTCTCATCCGTGCATGCAACTTTATTAATAATTGTAGGAAAATTAAGCATTTGTTTCAATGTACAGGTGGGTGTGTAATGTGATATCTTTTATTTAGCTAAACGCAACCAATTTTTTCCACTGTTTACAAACTCCCTTCTTTGTTTATAATTGTTCCGTTATTTTAGAAGTAAACGGAAATAATAGTCTTCCATAGGAAAATGTAATAAAGAGAAATAATAATAGACATAGAAACACAAGTTTGCTACCCCAAAAAATACATTTTATTAAAAATTACGGAGTGGGAAATTCATAAGTTTTTTTTACTTGTTTATAAGTCAAGTTGCTATTTTCCACACCTCTATCTACTTGGACAATATTATCTTTACACCAACTGGAGTAATTGCGTTTTCGAACATAATTTCTTGCCATATTAATTGGTCTGTCGATAGTGCTGTTTACAAATTCTCTCGGGCTTTGTTGACAAGTACTCGTTGGCTACATTTTTAAGGGTAACTGTAAACAACAACAGCAAATAACCTCTATTTTTTTAAAATATGCATTTCTGAAACCGACAGATTTCATAATATTAACACTTACCTCATTTTAATTTGACTATGTAGCAAGTTTTGTATGCTTCATTATTTTCATTTAACGAACGAACGTATAGCGATCTATCTCATCTCTAAATGGACACGAACGTCAGTTGTGATTAGTTCATTGGGCAATAGAGGTGTAGTAAACTTCTGGTATTGTACCAACCACACGTGAAAAAAATGCTCCGCCTTACCCTAACTACTTTGCTTCAAATCTCACTTTTATAAACCCAAAATAATAACATGTGAAACTTAAAAATTGTAAATTTACATCATTAAATGTGCAAACTGCTGACACGTACTTATCGTAAAGATATATTTAACAATATCCTCTATATAAAAAGAGGAAGGAGATGTAAATGAAAAATTTGTTTAATACAAATACGTAAGGTGAAAGCTGCACTAAAATTCTTTCCTTCCTTTATGCCGTTCATACTTTTCCTTTGTTACTTAATATCACCCCTTGTCGCTAGGTTGCATGTATATGTTTGCTTATATATAGCGCATACTTTTTAAATAGGACAAATAAATCACCTTGCTCTCCGTTCGAACAACGGAGTCCTCCATCTTCTCGCTTCGCAATATAAATTCAAGTCGACTTCAATAAAGTTCCTGTACAACGAAGCGGTGTGTAAAACTGTCTACGAAAGACCGGCGAGCGTTTTTTCTCGTTCTCGACCTAATGAAAGCGTCATCCAGTAAAGCGCCATCTCGAGTGACAAATAGCAATAGCAAAGCACACTGGAATCTGCAATAAATAGCTCACGGTTGTCGGTAGCTTGCTCTTGTTGTTTAAAAGACCGTGAGATATATGGACTCATATTCGGCAGGAAATCGTGGCGAACTGAGGTTGATCGATGCCGCAATTAGGGGATCTTCCGGTCACGGAAACGTGATTGCGTCCACTCGACGACAAGCCAATGTATCTCTCTCATTCGCAGCGACAAGCCGTCAATGGTTAGGTAAATAATTAAAATGACGCCGTAGCATGTGCTACTGTGTGTGAAAATAAAAAATTGGGGGGAGCTTTCGGTGAAGAGTTTAACTGAAAGAGCTGCAATATTTATGAGTAGCAAACTGTGAATATCCTAGCTGTAGAATTAATATGCTAGGAGCTAGCTTTCTTTGAGATTTGTAAAAATTTAATATACCGGGTCTTCCAAATTATTCGGTCACTATTACTTACTCCGCAAATTTTTTCTTGGTCGAATTCATACTTCACTCAAAGTCCTTATTGTTAGCACCATGTGGAATGACGTTCGGGCAAATTTCGTGTTTATCAACATTTCTTAGGATTATGCCGTTCTAATTTGATTAATTGATGATTTTTTACCATAAGCATAGTCTTTTGCATCCTTACCAACGCGACATAATTGACCTATGTTATTAGTCTTGCTTTGGCTTCAGTTTAAACAGGTCAGTTTCCTCTGTCAGGTTTAATAGCCTATGTACTAAATATTTCTCCAATCTCAATTGCGCTTTGTAGAACGATTCTGCACTAACTTAATGTTGCCCATACAAAAATAATATGAAGAGCCGTTTCCTCCGCTTCATTGCAAAGCCTTCCTTCTTGTCCCCGGCGTTTTATTAGAGTAATCTTCTCCGGCCAACGATAATCCCGGAAAAACGTTCTTTTTTTAGGTCCCCAGGGTTCATTTTTAATGTAATTTCTTTCTACATACGTTCCTCTGTGTCTTTGCAATCAGTTCGCACATTAGATATCACTTAGTCGTTAAAGTAGCCAGATTATACGATTGCCAATGCTAGGTCGTTAGACGTCAGATAGGAGACTCGTGGTATTTTTAAAGAAATTGATTGAAATTTAAATTATTGTAAGAATATAAAATTTGGTCTATATGAAACGTACATCGTAATTGGTCCTGATTTATATTTCACAAATGCGATCGGTAACAAAGGAGTAAAAAAATGCCAAGACAATTTGCTGCTTTACTTGGAATCGCCTTTGAAAGGAAACATGTTTGGCTAATAATAAGTTGTTAAATTTCAAAAATAATTTTAAGTTTTGAAATGTTAGAGATTAATTGAAGTTTGGTCATTAGCCTTCTATTTCCTCAATTTATTTTCATAAACCATATTATTTTGTAATTTACTCTTGTAAAATACCGAAAGAGTCTATGGGGAAAATTATCTTTTAATCTTCAATTGTATGGCTTTATTACAATTTATTGAGCACTTAATTACAATCCAATAATAATGGTTTGTAGAAAATCGTATAGTATGCATCTGCAGGTTTAAATGTGTTACGAATTGGAGCACATATACTGCTTACATGTAGTACGTAGAGGATCTCCAGATCAACAAGATTTCAGATCAAATTATCGACACCGTCAGTTGGAATTATTCGCAATTCATGTCCCGACCCGAATTAGACCCTATTATATTTTAATCAATCAAATTTGATTCAGAAAGCTGAATTACTTTCATTGATCGCAAATTACAGGGGGGTGTGGCGATAGGGCGATAGCTCGCCGTTCTCGCTTCTAACCGGAATAAGTGCTCTGCGGCTCGCCCAGGGGTTTCTGGAAAGCCATCAAACGTAAATGCGGACGGACATTATGAGTTTTAGCGTAATTAAAGAAATTAACAGCGTGTGTATCTAACACGTAGCCCTAGATAAATCTTGCCCCTCTCATTTATTCTCTCGAGGAAATCTTACTGGTCTCGATTGGTTTACTATCTAATGTAATGACAGTGTAGAAAAGTTTAAATACTTACTTTATGTTTGAGGTCGTATTTTTCCAAGTGCAACATTTTGGAATTGTTTGATCTAACTCAGATGTGAAATGTTTCTCCATCAGTCCATCAATCTCTTTTGTCCGTGGTTCTGTAGTAATTTTAATTACACAGTTGGAAATTTTCTCGTATAAAGCTAAAAAGCAAGCGGTAAGGGATTTGCGTCTTAGTAAAATTATAACACCAAATTTGGTCGACAAAATCAATTTGGTAAGAGGTGTTGGGGTAACAGAACACCGACGCCTGCATATAAACAGTTTGCAGTATAAACGAAAAAAGAAATAAAGAAAATTAAAATGTGTGTAAGAGATAGAAATAGAAAGTATGCCTGTTGAGTGAAATCTAGAGAAAGAACATGTTAGTAGATCGTTGCAAACTGTTAACTAACACCCGTCGATGTTGAAACTTAAATAAAGTAATATACGTATGTATCCCAGCAAAATGCATGCCTTGGATGTTTTGTGATACGTGGTTTCACATGGAACAGGCGAGTGTAAGCCCATAAATGTGTTTATGTACACCTTGACTAAGCAACGATAGATTTGTGGCAGCCACTTTCCATCGACGTCGCAGCCACTTTCCCTCGACGTTGTATCCTTCCAGGTTTGCTGTGCATGTTACACTAACGTACTTGACGTTTAGAAAACTTCTGAAGAAAATAAACAGAGAAACCCGAGAGAGAGAGTACTTCGACAATTATATCACAAAACGTATACATTATTAAGTTTAAAAATAACAGGCAATGGCGTACCTCATTCGCTATCATTTTACACCGTTGAGTGTAACATACTAACACGTCTTAGAGTGTAAAAGTAAAAAACATGCATAAGTGCCCAATGAGCCACTGAACAATGCCTTTAAGAAGCTGATCATATTGAAAATCTATTTAGAAACTTGGTTTTGTGAATGTATACTTGGCGTTTTTTGGGTTTTAAATCAAGATAGGACACTCTACATAAAGTACATAGGGTAAAAGAAATTAGTAAAGCATCGCGAAATCATAGTAGACCTAAATAACACGCTAAAGAAAAACAAAATGGAATTTTAATTGCAAAAGTGAAACACAAAAATGCAGGCACGCATTTCGCCATATTAAGGCTCATCAGTACAGTTTTATGAAATGTGGTAGCGGTAATTGAAATTGTCGTGTATATATGAAGATTTACGCTCGTTTCGCCGTATTACGGTTCATCAGTACGCCTTTGTGGAAGGTGGTAGGTGATTCAGTGAATAGAGTATCTTTAATTAAATACTCCCATCCGTGCATGCAACTTTATTAATAATTGTAGGAAAATTAAGCATTTGTTTCAATGTACAGGTGGGTGTGTAATGTGATATCTTTTATTTAGCTAAACGCAACCAATTTTTTCCACTGTTTACAATCTTCCTTCTTTGTTTATAATTGTTCCGTTATTTTAGAAGTAAACGGAAATAACAGTCTTCCATAGGAAAATGTAATAAAGAGAAATAATAGACACAGGAACACAAGTTTGCTACTCCAAAAAATACATTTTATTAAAAATTACGGAGTCGAGAATTCATATCCTTTTTTTACTTGTTTATAAGTCAAGTTGCTATTTTCTACACCTCTATCTACTTGGGCAATATTATTTTCACTCCAACTGGAGTAATTGCATTTTCGAACATAATTTCTTGGCATATTAATTGGTCTGTCGATAGTGCTGTTTACAAATTCTCTCGGGCTTTGTTGACAACTACTCGTTGGCTACATTTATAAGGGTAACTGTAAACAACAACAGCAAATAACCTCTATTTTTTCCAAATATGCATTTCTGAAGCCGACAGATTTCATAATATTAACACTTACTTAATTTTAATTTACGTATGTAGCAAATTTTGTGTGCTTGATTATTTTCATTTAACGAACGAACGTATATCTCATCTCTAAATGGACACGAACATCAGTTGTGATTAGTTCATTGGGCAATAGAACTTCTGGTATAGTACCAACCACACGTGAAAAAATTGCTTCGCCTTACCCTAACTACTTTGCTTCAAATCTCACTTTTATAAACCCGAAATAAAAACATGTGAAACTTAAAAATTATAAATTGACATCATTAAATGTGCTTCAATAACTATCAAACTGCTGACACGTACTTATCGTGAAACACAGAAGAATGAAAGGAGAATTGGAAAAGTATGTCAGAGGTAAGACTCCAGATTAACCTTACATGACAAAATAACGACAAATTAGGTATGGGCGTAAGTATAAGCTTTCAAAAGGAATAAATTCAATAAAATTCTAGACCTTCTTATGAAAAAAAGCTCAAATATGTCGATTTATATTTTTGATTTGTTTCTTTACTTAGATCACAATTTAATATCACTTCCAGTTAATCGGAAATAATGGTAACTTTTAATTCAAAACACCCTGTATATTTTTACAGATTTAAATATACAATTAAAAGCTGTTCAGTACCATATAGAGGTTCATTCAAATGAAAAGGAGAAGTTGCTAATTTATTTAATGAAAAATTTGAGATAAATAATAAAGCACTATGGTGTTGGATTAGGAATTCTTTGTAGTACATTTCTACCATCCTTGTTAAATATATCTGGTGTAGGAGTTGTCAGAAGGAGACAATAGAATACAAGTCAACAATGTAAATTTCATTGAACATATCGTTTCGTTTCTGGCCTCGAATACATCAATAAGCAAAGCCATAGATATTGAGCAACAGAAAATCTGCACGAGATCCATTCAGCATCCACATAAAATTAATATGTGGGCAGGATTTGTTGGTACCTGCATTCTAATTCTGTGATTTAATTGATTGAAAGAACGTTGACCTACAGTTTCTTCAGTTCGAATTGGTTTCCGCTTCAGCAGTCGCCTTTTCGAATCAATAGGATGCTGACCTAATAAATAACATACTACGCAATCGATGTTTGAAGGTTCTTGAGTGCGACCTTTAGGAACTATCGAGTGGCCCTGACATAATCTTATTAGATTTTTTCTCGTGGGCAGAATTTTAGTTTACTTTCCATCCTCGTTATTGTTTATTTCCATCTGTTTTAGTCTATGTATGTATTTATTACAATAGCTCGAAAACTGTACGTAGGAAACTTGTATATGGAGAGATTTTTGAAAAGCGTATTTAATTTTCTATTCAAATGCGTAAAAGTCTTCTATTCAAAACAATGGTCTTGTTGCTGTTTTCGTCCAAACCAGAAGTGCTACCGTATTGTGTATAGTGTAGAAATGGCAAACCAAAACTAAACTAACGTATTTCTTTTATTTTGTTCGAGTTTCATTGCATTTACTTATTTCACCGTGGACGTAGTATACTGAGTTCACAACTTCCTTTGTTAATAGAAATCCAGTGAAAAGTCAAACAATTTGCAATGTTCAAGAGATACAGTATTATTTATTTAAGATTACATTTCTTTTGCATTTTAAAACAATAAAATATTTATGAACAAATTTGGGTTGTTTGAATGTTAAAAAAAAATAAATTAAATTAAATTTTCTTGTTTATTTGGCCAATTAGTAAATTTCGAACGTACACACTCTTTCTTACGAGTTTACAGTATTACAGTTCTTACGAGAAATATTGATCTTCGATGTACGATCTTGAATATCTTGACTCAAAGCTGCATCCGATACAAAATCTTCAGGTACATCAGAATTAGTTACCGTGAAAACTATTCTAATTCAATGACAGCATGTAAATAGCAGGACGGGTATCCAAATATAATAGAATTACATAATTTTGCAATGAAAAAACAAACCTTCCGTTGGTGAATTTAGTTTCTCACGCTAAAAGTTGTCTACTGAACTCTTTTTATTTAATAAAAATATTTCTTGCATATATGCTGGTTTGGAGAAAATTGTAAGGAACCGAAATAAAATAAAACTAAATAAAATCAAAATGTCAAAAGGACAAACTCTCAGACATGAATAAATAAATGTCATAACAATATAGGTCTAGCTAATTTTACAAAGGAAGTAAGGAAAGGCAGGACTCTAGAACCGTTGATATCTTTAGAAAAAATTATGGAAGTCGGTTGAACAGATAATCTTAAATTCTCAACGCAACAATACACTAAAATCAAAATAACATTGCTTTAGTAGTAATATGAACTGAATTTCTCAGATAAATTAAATTAAGTGGTGTACAACCCTTAACATAGGGAATCTTGTGGGTTGTAGAAACAGCATAGGCAACCGTTGTATTTGTATGAAAAATAATATTGTGCTCGTACTTACCTCAGCAAGAATAATATTTTTTTCGAACATGAAACCGCTCGATACGATTGCGCTGAAAGTACTTGCTTGTAAAAGCTAGCGCAGCAGGGTTTCGCCATTGCATAACCAATGCAAAAGAAATGCGCTAGCATAGCGCTTTATATAAATGTAACGCGACTGTAAATTCAAATTCCCAATATCGATAACTTATGCATTATGCAGATAGATATGGTGTTGGTAGAGATGGAGATTGAGGTTCTAACCTTCGAAGGAGTGAGATTCGTCTGGGTGAGAAGGGGCAACTTCACGCCGAAAATCTAATATCATTACTTTGAATTTGCGATCCGACATCTGACTATAATATTAAAATATTTTAAAGTAGATTTCACACATGCACTGTATATCACGCCCGCTCCTTTACACTTTCGAAGGTGCGTTCTGCAGAAGGTGTTGCGCGAGCAAGAAAAAAACGAGGGAAACTGTAGAAATCGAAAAATGAAAGAATCTTATTTTCGCGCGCGTGGCGATATTACATCCGAGTGCTGCCTGTAAATATTTCCATCAAATTCGCCCTTTTAAGAAAGCGAGTCTCGTGTATATTTTAAGACATGTGCGTTAGTTACTAGAGGAAATTTTGTGAAGTGGCAACATACAGCGAATACATTATTGCACTACCAAATACATACCTTACAAAGAGAAAAACCAATAAAAGAGGAAATAGCTTCAACGTTTGAGTTTGAAGAACTTAATATTAATAATATTCTAATTGCTAAATAATTAGTCACAAGTCTCTTCGAAAGCGAATGAAATCCAAACCTCTACTATGAACTTCACGTTCCATTTTAGATTTGCGGATTTTTTATTTTTGTTTAATTAATTAATTAATTAATTTAATATCAGTAATCTCATCTCTTAACTAGGTTCCGAATTTGCTAGGAGAGCTACAGTTTCTGCTGTTGTTCCACCGGTATATCCCGGTATTGATCGAAATCGCCCAACGCTTGATTTTTTTACGGATCAGTCGTACACAGTTTTACGTATTAAGCTTTGTGTTGGCATAACATTTCTTAGTGAGCCGAAATTGAGGTTGTTTCAAGTGAAACGTTTAAGTAATTCACTGTGGAACAAGTATTCTTGTTTTGGGTACAATTAAGCTAGCTCAACGTAACGCCTGGTGGAAACGCACATCTGCGCGTTTTTGGGTACGGTCAATTCCAACTAGGCCGTTTTTTTTCTGTCATGGAACTTTTTGCCAGCAACGTTTTAATAACGGACATTGTAGAAATCATACTTTACTGACATGTCTTACGCCGTTCAAGTTTTTTTTTGAGAACTACTTTAACAACGTTCACGTAGCAGATGGGAGTAATTAGCATTTTCCAGTCGATCCAGTCCAGCTGTTGGAAATTTAAAACTCCAACCATGGGCTATATAAAGTGCTGTACCCGCTAATAATATATTTACATAGCATGTTCACTTATAGTAAGCAGACGGAAGAAAATTCCTTCTCTGAACATTTTAAAGAAAAGCTTTTCAAATAAAGATAATTTTGCACAACATAAAATTGTAGTCAAGTATATAGTCTTCAGTTTCTGCAGTCTGAGTTAAGAAAAAGCACGGCTGTACTCGTTAGGTCCACAGGGCACTGATACTGGATACTAAGTTGATGAGAACAACAAACCAAACTGCTCTTCTAAATTGATACACGGAGCCAACTTACTCTAGCAGATGTATCAATTTCTGTTCTATTTACACTTCCAATCAAGAAATAAACATTTCTAATGCAATTAAGAGCAATTTTTTAAAGTAATTGCTCCGAAGAAATGGAGTTAATCGAATAGAACAAGAAATTTATTTTTATTGTTTGTAAAAACTTATTAATCGATTATGTCGACCAGATTATCGTCAATATAACCTTTAGTAATTATCTGTAGCCAACACAAGTGGTATGTTAAATCGAAAGCACAATCAACCGAGATAATAAAATTCATCATGGCAGTTAGACCTTGCTCGCCCCAACTACATTAGTCTGTGTTTATGTTTCGGCAACTTTTTCCCGTATTCGGCTAGCCGAAGAAGTTCCTGGAGTATTGTAATCAAGAAACTTTTCGAAATTTTATTTAAACTTTGAACCGTTCCCTGTATTAACTATAAATGATCTTGCCAAGAATAAAGATTAGAGTAATCTCGACTAATTAAACCGGAAACGTTTCAGTTGTTGATGTTCCAACGGAGATCGAGACACAGCGGGAAGGAAGACGTTAGTTATTCTTAAAGCGAGCAGTGGTAATTACCGCAATACCGTTAAATGAATACGTCTTTTACTGCTAGGTCATTAGGTAACTTAGAAAATACTTTGTAACATCGTCGATATTACAAAATTTTGCAAATTATTATATTATATTTAGCTAACGTATAATTTTGATTTATTTGTTATATATAGTTGGTTATATACAAATGGGAAGCGAGTTATTGTATAATGAAATGGACAAAAGAAAGAAAACGAACTATAATGCGGGAAGAAAGATTGTAACACTGATATTTATCAACAAACGGACGTTTTATTAATATTCTCATATTCTGTTCAATCGATAAAGTAAAGTGATAATTAGATTTTGAAATAGAAATTAAAACTGAAGGAAAGAATTTTAAGAAGCAAGCAATTGGCTAATGTTAGAATGCAAACTTATACAAAGATAATTAAAACTTATAATTAAATCTTTCACGTGTTGCTTAGTCTATAACCGTCTTCCTTTTTGAAGTTGTTGGTGTTTTTCATTACTTTCAATAGCTCATCAGAATTCAGTTTTAGCAAATGTTCGGCGACTGATGGCTTGTTCCCGTATCCTTGTTATGTGTCTCTTTGGTGTACCTTGATTCTGCACTCTGATTTGTCAAACTATTTGCCACATCGGCACTATATAATCCTTTAATTTGTAACTTTATTAACATAAGGAACGAGCAAAAGTGATGATATTGGCCAAGGAAGGACTAAGTTATCGCACTATAGCTGAACAACTGAACAGATATTCATCACACACAGTATCTTCAACTACTGAACTTTCAAAAAAGGCAATGGTTACAATAAATAATGTGTACAAGAAAGTTCTCTGGCAGCTACAGAGATCCACAATCATTTCATTCTTTTACATACTGTGAGAATACTTCTGAAAGTAAGAAATTTTCAAGTTGAAGAATCTAATGTTACCTTGTATTATGGCTCCTGTAGAAAGGAATTCCATCCAAATTAACGATGTCGAACGCAAAACATATTTAACCACGCCCTACTTATATGCATTTCTGCACAACGTTAAGGACACTTTCGCCTGTATTAATTCGCCACTTCGTTGTTGCAAACGTATGTACATACCTTTGACTTAAGTATCATATGTACAAATTACTATATATACATAAAACCGCGACCTTACTGAAATAAATAAATATAGTTAATACCGACTTCGCGTTTAAGTATAAGTTTGTTCGTTTCATGCAGTTACATCCAGTATACATCTAAAAAATATATGAAACAACGCCCCGAAGTAATTTAGAATATTTCGAGATGGAAAAAAGTAATTTAATTAAACGAAATTTGAAGTGCGCGTAGTAATGCTCTGGAAAGTTAGCCTCTAAACGAACCCCTGATTCTACGGATGCGCTTGCATGTGGAAATAGAAATTCGCCACGTAGACAAATGTACTGTGCTGGACAATCAAATTGTCTGGTGTAAGATTCAGTTCAAACTTTGTTTTTGATATAACTATTCGATATGTTCTACTGGTTTGTTCGCTTTATGAAATATATTTTCATGATAGCTACGAGCTAATGCTGAAATATTTGACAGAATTAGAAAACAGCGTAAATTTTAAAAATCGTACACTTTGTTTTCAGTGTAACCCTTCACTAGTTCATTTGCGAAATAGCACTTTTGTTATTTAAAAAAAATGCTTTGACTGCAGGAGAGTTAAGGAAAGCTGTTGTAGATAGTCACGCGCATGTATCCATTTCCAAACATCGTGTAAGATTTCAGGAATTATGTAGTAAAAACGTTATGCCAATCCAAGAACTCAATGTATATAAATATGTGTACGTACACGAATACTAAGCAAAGCAATTCTCAAATCAAGTATGTGGGAACTACGGGAATTTTCTACTAGTTATATTCATTGAATATTGAAATCACCTGACTTAATATCTAAAATTTGTTCATGTTGTTTCTTTTCAATCGTCAATTGTTTTCTTTTCCCTAGAGCATGGATCTAATTTATTGTTTTTTAAGTCAAACATACATCGAAGAATTACGGGGGCAGATGGATTTTTGGCTTAATTTTCTTTTAATTTCAAGTTTGACTCTCGGAATATCGCCTCTATTTCCCTATATTTGAATTGTGTGAATTTATTTTATACCCTAGGAGCATTGATTAGATGAAGGTGTTTGGTGACCGGTAACGTTTCATGACATTGTTCAAACCCGGAACACGATTAGTTTTAATTGACTCTGGCCGGGTATTTATTATATTTATCGACACGATTCAATTTGGTAAACGCAGTTCACTGTTTTAATAAATTTATTAGTTATTATAATTTATTTTTGGTTGGTGCTTTAACAAAAGGAAATTAACGTACACAATTTATTTAATTAATTTTTTCAGTGGCCTATATGATTTTTAGTAAAATCAATGCAGCTCATATTATATATTCGGCAATCGTTTCAGGACCCTGATATTACAAAACATATTGTGAGGTTCGAAGCATCCACGGCTATTTCCTTCTAGCCTTTAAATACTGGGAAAATGTTTATTAGTTTGGAAAGATAATACAAAAACGAACTTAATCATATCACAGATGTTATATTTTACGTTAAAACATCTTGCTACATTTAGTAATAAAGGTGCGTATAAAAACGCAGGTTAATAACTTTGCTTTTATATACATTTTGTTAGAAAGATCTTATGCAGTACCTCCTATGTTACCTTTTGCCTCTGTAGCCATAATTGTTGTAGTCTCCCAGTGACCGAAATATGTGGATCTGTACTACTCTATGATGACTTTTGGAGAAAGAGGTTTGTCTTACAGGTGCTTTAAATGGACATTGGCTTGTTTAATAACTGCGCCTCTAAAGAATGTGCTCCAGTTCCTGACTATTGATTGGTCTACTTCGGCAACAACGAATGGAGGTTGCACCCTAGAACTTCGTATTAGTTCATATCGGCTATCGGACAACTTCATCCGAATACGTAAATTAATCAGTTCCATGTTTTTGTAGCATTCCATATAGTAATATCCTCTATTTGAGAAAATCATTGTAACAGAAGTAAAATAAACCATATAATGTAAAAATCGAAATAAAATGCAGTTTCTATTTTGGCCCCCCGGTAGAATGGCAAAATATGTGGAAGTCTGTAATTTCTGGACTCAATTCATTCACTAAAAGATCGAATAAAATGAAGCGCACTTCGTTGGGCGTCTTATGACTAACGATTTTTCCACATGCGAAAAATACTGAATATCCAGTAGCAAGTATGCGCATATTAAGGAAGTGCAGAATGTTGTCGAAGGCAGTACAGGTTACTGTAGAAATATTTTTTTGGAAATGGCTGTTCTTTTGCTTTCTTTCTTTCTGCCGTAAAATGCTTGGTCTTTTCTTTTGTGAATGTAGTAAATGGATAACCTTTGCTTAAAGTTAGTTACATGCGTCTTTCCGTTAAAAATATTCATGTATAAACCATAGAACATCTTAACATTGAAGAATTCAGCCTGGAAGACCTTAAACCTCATTCTAATATTCAGCTCTTCTGGTAAGTATTTCTTAGTCGAATCTTTCAAGTTGTAGTACGAAGCCTTCCTTCAGAAGGATATAAAATGCTCATCACCTGTTAATGTACCTTATCTGGATATTTTACCTCGTAAATCTTTTGGGGCCATTCCGCTTTGGTTCAAAGATTTCCGAAGATAATTCATTTTTCCTCGAGTCATATCATGCAATGAACGTCTTCAAACACGGTAGAATATCTTTCATGTTTCTCGTAGCTCCTGCTCTGTAACTGGATGACGTACTGCGTCATTCCGCTCAGATCTTCTGCTTCGTCTTCTTTTGACAAGAAGTACTGTTATTAGCCCACACTGTTTTACTGAGAATGTGACTCTAGCTTGTTAAATTTGGCAACATATAACATCTTTCATAATTTGTAATAATTCCAAAACATCGTTTCAAGTTACTCGCTGTCCCTCTTTCGCGAGTAGTTAATCTTATTTTCTTTGCAAGTTCCTGCATCCTGTCCGTTCAGAAATAGAACCACAACTATTATTTTTATTAATCTTCATACTGTGAAAACAGCACTAAACAATAAATATCTGCTTTTGCACTGTAAATCTGCTAATAGCATTATTTTTGTTCTTCATTCTTTGTTTTCGCTACTATTTTCCCTTATTCTTTCCTGTAGCTGATGATGAAAATGAGTTGTCTAGCGGTCGAATCTATCCGAACATGTTATGTACTAGACGTTTTAGTTGTCCAGCATTGCACGCAGATGTTACATACACATGCGTACATATTAATATATAGCTTTCTGTCTGCGGTTTTGCACGCCACATGTTTCCCTCAATATCGAAGGGCGGCAGCAACGAAGTCGTCGAACAATGGAATTTCAGTTTCGGCGGAATTAATCTGACTTATATACTGCTTAATCTGCAAGATTACACTCGTAAAATTATTGCGTCCCGTTCGCGCGCCAACTATGCCATATATGCAAATAAGTGTGTATATTTAGATGGGTGTTCACTGCCACGTCATTGTGACTGGCTAATGCCGTCGTCATTGTTGTTTACGTTGCCTTTGTTGGTAATTGTGCCGAACATAGTATGCACATGTATATTTGACGATCTGAATATGAATCCGGCCTCCAAAATGACTTACTAACCGTATAATAATAATTCAAATGTTTTGCGTTAGTGCACACACACACGCAGCTATGTTTGATTTAAGTGCTCTATTGTCATGGATTGATTGACCAATGGTCGCTACTGGAAGTAGCAGTATTGTCGTCTATTTATCATACAAACTAGCAGTTCGTTACGTTCTATGAATTTTGCCGCGTTCGCATCACAAAATATAAGCATATTGGTGGAGGCGCTGGGGATCTCTAGTCCATTGTTTGATATTAGTAGAAAGAATAGTTCTGGTTGGAAAATCTTTGTAAATTTACATGCATCCATCGCATTACAAATTATTGCACTACGCTATTTTCTAAAATAAATCAGAATTGTGAAGATAATCTATATTGGTCAATCGAAAAAAGAACAGCTTTACCGAAGCATGCGATAACTAATATACAACAAAACAAAGCCAATATTTCTACAAACGCGAAATACATAGTTATTATACTAGAATTAAAGACAATTTGCAAGTACCTGTTTGAGTGTAGGCTTTCACGACCGTAATCGATAGTAGAAATGTCTTTCGGGTGATGTCGCGTTGTTAATATTTTACTTCAGAAGATTTCTAAAGACTGTCTTTAGAAATCATCTGAAGAAGCTGACAGCATGATCAGCGAAACGTCAAGTAAAATATTCACAAAGCGACAACACCTGAAAGACATTTCTACTAAGTACCTGTTTCTGCGCACATTTAACCATCTAGCTACCTGCATTGAGGATATTCCGGCATACGAAAGATTCAGAGAAGCTCTCAGGGATTTATTACTATATTACCTTTTTCTTAAATATCATCCAGTTTTTTATATCTTGTTAGTCATAACCTTTAAGAAACAACCCATTTGGAAGTTTAAGCGTAATTGTCGGACGCGCTGTATAATATTTTCGGAAAATTTATTCGGATGGTAATACTACATTATAGGGTCAACAGTTTTGCAAAATTTCAATTTTCCAAGTTAAACATTTTCACATTTATAAAAATTCACATTTTCCAATGCAGTTCCCGGTGAGACACCCTGTACAAATCTATTCCCACCCATAATTCTACTTTTAACCCACTCATTTTATTTCAAATGGTGTAATAATTTCTTTCAATAACTTTTGGATAGTAGTGTAGCAATGCTCCGAAACGGAACGGAATCCTTTGGGAGCAAATTGACACGCAGAGATTGCTGACTCTTCCTTTTGCTATCCGGTGTTGCCGCCACAACTCGCCGCTTTGATTCGCGACATCATCATCATTTTTCGGAATAGGACACCGTACGGAAGGACCCGCAGGCGAGGAACTAATTTTATTGCACATTCTGCACTTATTCAGCACCATATGGAACTACGGCAATTGATATAAATCCAAGGGAATTTATATTGTAACGGACAACTTACATATATTATGAGAACAGACACGATGGTCATTCCGCTCTTCTTTCTGACCGCCGTCGTTAAGAATAACTGAGGCAGTGGTTCGCCCAATATTTGATTTTCTATAACGTTCTATTATTTCATAAATTCTATCAAGTATACCTATATGCAATATTAACTTTTAGTTTTTTTAGAGAGCACATAAACGTAATTATAAATTACCAGAGTTGCATATAGAAGGCGCGGCCATCAAAACAGTCAAAAAAAACGAACAAACGTTTTTGATATATATTCATAAAATTCAGCAATTCAATTTCACACGCTTACAAACGCAGATTTTTCATCTTATTTTACAGTATTGATGCCAACATACTCATTGTGTAAGAATGAGAATCACTGCAAGATTTAAAGTTAATTAAAGTGGTAGTTAATGGAACTTTTCGACCTCTTAACATTCCTGCAATACTCTCAAACTCGGCGACAATAAATTCGCTTTGATTTACAAATCGAATTCGTCGGCTCACCCGAGAAAAGTCCCTTATTACTTTTCGTTATTACTGGATCGTTAAAAAAGTGTAAAACTGTCGGACGCGGGCAATCGTTTTCCCGTTAATGGAGAAAGATTCGTATATATTGTATATGAATGGGGATCTTAACGAATTTAATGATTTCGGGCGATAATGGTCCAGATATAACGATAAAATACCAATCAAGTATATATTTGATTTATCTTCAATACGTTTTTATTGGCGGTGGGGTGCAATTTTTATATCTGTGTTCGCTATTAAATTGCGTTTTTATTGGCCAGTATCTTCCCTTAAACGATTCGACAATATAATGTTGCGCTTTTAATTGCGGATATAAATGTGGGCGTTGAGTTCTTGAAAATTTAATTTTCTGCCATTTAGTGGCCTGAAAATGCATACTTAACTGTTTCTCATTTTCTTAATTTTGATCTGTTTTGGTAGTATACGGAAAGGTATAATGGTTACATTACAGGCAACAATGTTCTCATTAGCAGAATATAGTAGTGATAGAAAATGTAAATCAAATTATCGCAACAAAGTTTAACCTCGAAGCTTGTTGTAACCTCCGAAACCTTTACAATGTGCTGAATGTTCCACATCTATGTTATTATTACTCTCTTATACAGCGCCCAAGTCTGCCACGGTCATGAGTAGGCCGCCGAGCAGATTTGTTTACGTACAGCAATTATGGCAATTATTCTATTATTATTATCTAGGGGATATAGGGATTATCTACGGTAAGGAGATTCAAGTAAAAGAGATAACAGTTCGTACATTTCTCGATTCTATTAATAAATTCACCGTAACCTCTACGAATCGTTGCTGGTACATTTATTTCTTTAACCGCCTCTTACATTCATACTTTCATTATCTCGCGATCATGCGGTAGGTTACCTGCATGAACCTTTCGCTTTAAAGCATAAGAAAAAATGTATCGGTCTAGCAGAGATATTAATTGGATCAAATATTTTCATCCATCTTTCTCTAACGTGTTTTATCAGCCGCTACCCTACCAGAAGTGTGAAATGAACAAAGCATCCGTTTTGCTATCAAGAAATGTAGCGTCGCATTTTGGCTTCAGTGTCAAGAAATAGTAGCAAAACATCTTCCAAAAGATGCAGACAAACACACTGATTTAAATTTTCATCATTGAAATATGGACCAAAGATTTGGTCACAAAAAAAAATTCCACACCAAACCTTGACGAATGACGTAGTTTGAATTTTCAAAACTCCTAAAACGACTATTTTGTGATAAAATATGATAGCTACTGCAAAGGTTGCTTCATCAGTAAAGAAGAACATTCCGTGAAAACTTCTATCAACGAGGTAGCTTTCACCAACATGTTGATGGGTATCTTTGAATGTTGATTTAAAAGGCAGAACTTTGATTTTTATATAAGTTCTTTGTAAATACTTACTTGCAGCCTTTGTGAACGTTTTATTAAAGATAATTTCGGAGCGCCTATTACTGAATCAATTACCAAAACTGTTGCTGCGTAGTCTTCATTGCACTGCTTCTTGCCATACGATTCTGTAAAGGAACATTGCTCCAGAATGATGAATTGCATATTGATAGGAAACACTTCCGTTTGAGTAGACCTATCACATACAGTTGTCCTTATTGCTTGTATCGTAAGTTGTGCATGAATTCTACTTTTTTGTGTAGATACAGCTACAACAGGTCCTAAGTTGGTGATCGCTATACTTGGCTGTACGATTTAGTATTATTACTGTTATGTTACAATTAGGGTTTTAATATTGTTACTGCTTATATACAGAAATATCAATATGAGCTATTAAAATAATTCGTAGGCGTATGAATATTTACATATGTGGAGCTACCAATATGCAAACAATTATAATAAATTTAACAATTGTAAATAACCGCCAGTAGTGGAATACAATAACATATTTGTTACCATAATTTCTTTTAAAACATAGTTAATTGCTCTTGGATAAGGGTTTCAAAATTGCAGGGCTTACAGCGTGACCATCTAGTGTGTGGGTGAGAAATCCCACCCATCCCTTTCCTGCGTAGTTTTTATATATAAATAAAAATTATTTAGCGACAGGCCCCGCACAACATAAAATTATATTTAAGTATACAAATTAGTGATTAGTTTTCGCTGCGCATGATACAAGTTTAGCTGATTTTGTCGAACACTCTGTATTCGATTTCATTTTTAGATGATTCTCTTTAATTTTTGAACGTTACTATTTCGATTCTTTTAAATTGAACGTCCTGTATATTTTTTCAGGATCTAATAGGAGACATATCAATAGGTGGATATACGGAAAGAATTATCTTTCGCGCAGGCACTAGATGGAACACTCTCTATAAGCAATATAAAATATTTTTTCCTAAATAGTCTTTCAGAAATTTAATTATTCTCTGTTTTATTTTAATGTAATACAGAGAGTTTTATATATACAAGGAATAAATGAGGCAGATTGTCTTGACCATATTTCATTTCGTTGTTTGGGCAAATATATATATAATAATTATTACATTAGAAATTGAATAATAAAATTAAACATCTTAAAACTCAATATTAGTATGAATAAAACATCTTAATCGAGTACACTACACAAATATAAAAAAATACGTATATTATGTAAAATGCTCAAATAGGATCAACTAGCTTGTATTAAGCGTTAAAAATAAAACAATAATTTCGCAGCGAGATAAAAGAACAGACGCAAGCGATGAGCAACTCTGAAAATAATAAAGTTTCCAAGTAGCGACTCAAATCGCGATTCCTTTGCCGTGAGCAATTTCAAACTTTACAGGAGCTCCCCTTCCTTTGAAGCAGGCGACGTGTGTACTGCTAAGAAAAAGAAGTAGCAATAGTAAAATTTATCCCTCCAGCCCCTATTGAATTTTCGCTACACTAAATCATACGTATTTCGAACAAGTCGACCGTTGAATATGATTTATTTGCGTATTTCCGATTCGCGTCCTCTTATATCTCAATATCTAGAATATGTCCGGTAATTCTACTTTGCATGCGCAAACAAAAAAGGTCTGCAGAAGTACGTTCCGAATAAAATTTCACAAAGGTCAACAAAGTCAATTGCATTCTGTAACTACGAAATATACTTTTTTTGAATGTTGAATGCTACAACCTGAGTTGAACGTTTGTGCGAATAACAGCTGAAAAGGAAAAATAAGAAAATGTAGTGACTATATTTTCTGTATAAAACAATTCATCTAACATACAGAACTCCCTCAAGGTTCAAATTTGGGCTCTTTTAAATGCCCAATGTTGGCTTGCGCCAATGATGTTACGTGCTTCTGTCTAAAAGATCTCTTGCTACAGGAAAATTTAAACAAACTTGCCAATTGGTATAAGTCCAACAAACCCAATCTTAACGTTAAGAAATGTTACATTTTGTCATATACACAACATCAGCTTCCTACCAATTATGGGTTTATAATATCAGGAATACTTCCTTAATATAGAAAACAAAATTTAAGGATCTTAGAGCGTTCGCGCCCCTTGGCTTCCTGATGCGTGTGTCACGTTAGTTTACCCATTATTTCAAATTTATTTGCCTAATAAGCTATAGTACGCGCCGTAGGTATGGTATCCATTTTATATATGTGATTTCTTACCACTTGATCAAATTCACCGCAAGTTTCTTACGTTCTGATCATATAAAGTGGAAGGAAGTTACCTGGAGTTTCACGGCCCAGTTGGACTTGCTGGAACAACTTACTAAATCTCAATTAATTATAAGCAGGTGAAGCCGCACTTAAAGTATCTCTAATTGAAGAAATAATTGGTGAATTACTTGACAAAGCAATCAAACTGTTAACAGATAATGCGATTGTACTAAAAATAGTTGAACCAAATCTGGTATGTTCTATTAAGTTGCAAGGTAAATTGGACTTACTCACTAAAGTGTTGAATGACCACGTTTTTATTTGAATGAACACGTAAATGTGCAACTCCTCGTAGTTTGTTGGATGAATTAATTCCTTTCTATGAGTGTACAGCGACTGTAGGAGCAGCATAGTCATTGGTGGCGCAGAATTATAAATCACATTCTACGGTATAATTACAATAAAATTCATTGGTTTTAATACACACTTCAAATAAAATACAATTGGGGGTAACAGTCAAACTCAAAACCGCAAGCAAACTAATGATACAAAGACAAATTCAAATATTCCTAAAAAAAGCGAGGATAACGATTCTGAAACACATCGTACCACATGCAGACGATAATTGAAGAAAGGTGAATGCGTCACAAAACAAATTGTTGAAGTGGAAAACCATAATGTACAAGATTACCTTTCTCTGTAATTATAAGGAACATAATTCTGCTTGCATACGGTCACACTACAAAGTAATATGTACACTACACCATCGACATTCATGTTATTCAGTAACCGACCTGTGACTTATAGGGAAACCTCCTCCAGCTTTTGTTGTAAAGCCTTTAAAGGCAAATAGACTGTTACAAGCTTATGCTAATAAGTTTATTAAAAAAAAAGTAATCGAACTTTTAGAAATTTTCCATTTGAAATAATGTCTTTTTGGCTTTGGCGTGCTTGTTGCGCCAAAAAACACAAAGAAGACCCACAATACGGGCAATTCGACAACCATTACTGAACAAGCAGTATTGACTAGACAAATGTCAGGGTACTTGCTAAGCGCGGATTGTGTCGCTGGAAATGTTGAAGAACACAATTTTAGTAGCTGAAACTGTTACGGATTAACAACGAAAAAGCTATCCAGCCCACAAATTCATAATTTAGTGAAACTTGGGCGGTTTGTAGAGTTTGTAGGACTAGCGTAGTCAGTTGTTGTTGAGATCTGGATCGTACAATTGGCTTTTGAAAATCGGAGGATTCTCTGTTTCTTGTTAATTATTTCTGTTGCAGCACATGGTTGTACTGACATGAGCGGATGGACGGTTAACATCCCCGCTATTTATAGTTAAAGCAGATCGGGCAACAAGTACAGTGAAGCCCATTTCAGGAAATATTTTGATTCTTTGTTTTTAATTGGTACTCATATAGCTGATTAATTTCCTAAATAAGGTAATATTGTTTTTAGGCGTCTGATTCACGCCATTTCAGGAAATTAACCAGTCAGTTGTTTATGATTTAGAGACGTAGGTATGCACATCAAATACTCGACCTAGAAGTCCTTTACTATTGGTTTCTTGGACCACCCGTTGCCCTAATTCTTTAAAGGAAGTCGCTACCATCAATAAGGATATATCTATAATAACAATTCCTAAACAAATATTTGACATCGTTCAACCTCTCAATATGTATGGACTTCACGTATGGAAATTATTTGTTGGGAAATGTTCATACACTATACTACTTATCTGCGTTTAGATATCGAAATTTACTTGGATATGCTAGGTTTAAAAGCGGCGGGTTAGAAAATTTTCCCGACTGTTCCGGCCATCCCGTCGAGTTTGCCTTTGGTAACAGTAATAACAGTTCCTCCCTCACTATTATATTTATAGCGTGCCTATTCAATATTCAAGATGCAATCTGTTTTTATGTCATTAACACGTTTATGTAAACTATCATTACCATGATGAATAAATGGATATACACACCTTTGAATATTCAAAAAAAAACATGCAATAAGGAATGTGAAATGTAGATCAAAATATTGTTTTACGGATTAACGTATGCGTATGTGTAATTGTCAATGGATCTACGTATGCCATAGTTAAAGCAATTACCTTGGAGTTGTGCCCTTAGCACTTAGAAAATATAAACGAATACTTCGTGTGACTATTTTCCAAGGTTAATGAAGATGACGAGGTGAAATTACGTAAGTTTGCTTCGAATCGTACACAAAAATCAATATAATCACCGCATAAAAGGTATACCTTATATATAGGTGTGTGGAGTAGGGATCGCTCTCTTTAAGTGCCAAGTTTAGTGTCTTTTCAAGATGCTAAACGCCTATATGCATCGATAATTTCAAAGATGTAACATTTAATAGGAAGTAATTATGAAGGAACGATTTCCAAATATCTGTTTTAGCAGTCTACAAACCACCCAAGATTAATTTAATTCTGAATTTCAGGGTTGAATACCTTTCCTTGTAACCAACACATGAGGTGGCCAGTGCATGATAGCAATACAAAAATAATAATAATAAATACAGTCCACCAGACCAAAATACCAAGCAAAATGACGCCAAGATACACAAAGTGGGACAGTATCCTCAATTCGTCGGATTAGTGCATCCTAAGTGTCGACTTCTACCTTGTAAACTCAATTTTTGAATCAGACCCATAAATAATAGTCTAATTGTGTGGTGGTCTGGCGATCTTTGAGGCCAACTAACAGGAGCACTGAGACAAATCCAAAGCCGTAGAAACCTCATGGAGTGTGTTTACTACACTTTTTTGTCGAATGTCCAATGGAGTACCAATTCTTCGTGAACTGGTCGTTGTATCTTGCTTGTACTAAATCCAAAATATTTTCTGCTCCTTCTAAACCTTGTCGGGTAACTCGTTCATCGTTTTATTTTAGCACTAGGAAGCATTCCAGTCACGCAAAGTTTGTTAAAAAAAAAAAATTACCAAGATTTGTCTATATGGAAACCATTGACGATTTCTTCAACAGCAGCTGTAGTATTCGTGCGTTAATGCAACAAATAGGGTAAAATCCGAAAAAAGAAGAAACTTTATACTGAACAATCTTCAGTTTCTAAATACTTTCATGTGTTACAGAGGTTTCAATGACAAAAATGAAACTAAAAGTAAAAAGCACAAACAACTATTTTCTGCAGAGCGAAAAAATAAATTGTGTGACGACAACACACTAAGTACTAGTTTATACGGTTAAATCTTTAAGCTTAGCCAAAAATTGTATCCCTAGTTTCAATTAGTAACCCACTTACGCATTTCAGAGATTACAAAATTAATGGTTCTATTTGATAATTTATTTCATCCTCCAAACCATTCGGTATGCTTAATCTGCCATTAAGAGTAAATACACTCTAGCGGCTCGTGATTTATAATCTGAGAAAAATAAATTTCGCATCGTATTCATACGCCGTAAAACATTCAAAAGAACAAGGGACCGAGTGGCGGAATAGGATTTCGCATTCGGTTCAGGCATCCATATTTAAATGTAATTCTTAATAATAAATTCCGTTTTGGCCGGAAGAACAGAAACTGCAGCTTTTTAAGGCTTATCATATATCTCAATTCTGCGGAATAACAAGGGTCCGATAGATCCCCGAGTATAACAACAGACTATATATTATACGGCCTTATCCTGACTGGATAGAGCGCGGTTTGTCTGGCATTTACTCTACCGTGTGTTGATAACACCGTATTTATTTCTTTTTGTCGATACGAGGACGAGCCTCCCGCGCGCCGGCTAAGATTGCCGATGAAATATTGACTCGAAAATAAAGCAAAAAGGGTCAATCGATGCGCACATACGATAGTAAAGAAATAAACTTTTCTAATACTGTAGGCACAGTTTGCTGTGTGGTTAGGATTTAACTACATGGTATTTTGTGATCTCAAGTGCAAGGTAGGCGGTTTACTTAGTACTTTTTAGTGAAGTGTTTACTATCCTTCAGCCATATCGGCATAAGACCACCAGCACTAGTTACATATTTTGTTGCTAATTTGTTGTCCAAAAGCTGATTTAATTGCTCCAGCTGTTTCCGAGAAAACGCTGGCTACGCTAGCTTAATATTAACTTATTGCAGATATCAACACGGACTAAATGGCATACTCTTTTGGCTAATTTATCGATCTTGGAATGTACACTCTAAGCTTTGTGAGTATTAACCATTGCAAACTAGTTGATATTTTGTTGCTTATTCATCGCTGCATTGTTGTGCAATGATTGATTGTTTGTTTCCACCGGTGGTAGTAATCGCTTTGCTACTATCGTATTGATCTATCGTAGGTACCTGTTGTAACGTTTAATTGATTATAGATGTTAAAACAAACTTGACTGGCACTTTCTGTCTCGTGTTTGCTTTTGTCAGAATGTTTAGGAGTAAATATCCAAGTATTAACTGTTGTTGTCTAACAAGCGTAGCCACTATTTCTCGGAAACGGCTTCTTGGGTAACAAATTAGTAGCAAATTAGCAACAAAATATGCAACAGGTTTGCTGGTTGCCTTATGAAGTGGATACGCTACCTCAGTAGATAGATTCAGCCCTCATAGAAGCTTTTCAAAATTTCTCCAAGTCTATAGATAATATACGATGGATGATGATAATATAGCTGATTTCGTGCTGAAGGACTTCTCTTCTTCCTTTGCTCAAACGTTAACTAGTCTTTTTAAACAGTCTTTATCTACTGGTACTTTTCCCGATGTATGGAAAATTGCACGAGCTACTCGCATTCACAAAGAGAGTAGATAACTACCACGCAGCATGGTTTTGTGGGCAAAACGTTAAGAACAAAACGCCTCTAAACACAGGGCCTTGTAGAACCGCTATCGTTACAGGCACAAACCGAAGATACTCTTCCCGTTATTAGCTTTACAACAGAGCTTACTAGATGAAAATTTCAGCATAGATTCTTGACATCTTGTTGCTTTATGAAGTGTTCAGTAGCTACATTAAAATTATCATGTATTGCATTTAGCTTAGCTCGTGAAATAATTCTATTCTTTTTTAACACATTTTGAGAGCTTTTTACATACAAATAATAAATACATTTTATAATAATAAATTTAATACTAAATCCCGATAACGATGTTGTTCCCAATTCTCTCACGACAACGTTTTCGCATTATCGGCTATTATTAAGCATACGTTTTACACCGAGAGGCTTCGGATTTAACGACTAAAGGTACTCCCTGTATTTTCATTATGGTAATGCACTTTTGGATTTGTGTAAAAAATCTGGTCCATATACATTAGCTTAATTACCGCTCTGCTTGAATATTTCATTATGATTTGCGAAGTGCCACGTTTCATTACGAAATATGAATGAATTAGCGGGAAAAAAAATTATATAGAGGAAAGTGGATGTAGGCGTTTTAGACCACGCCTTGTTGAAGATGGGCTATAAGTACTTTTCTGAAAAATTAATTTGTTTGACTTGTACAGTGTTTTCGTATTTCAAGGAACCATCTTCTTTAAAAATCATGAAATTATAGCATTACTTCAGCAAATCATCTGTTATTAACCACCTTCCTTTGAAATCTATTCTTCTTTAAATCATTTAAAAAAAAAAAACAAGATTAGTAGAAAAACGCAAACGCACATTAAGTTCCTCACTCATCGGTTTAGCTTGCTAATTAGCTTTTCAAAACATTAATAAAACAAAAATATTTGGAAAAAGATTTAAAAAAATATAAATATGAATATAAAAAAAAATCGAAAGAGAAAGCTAACGAAGAAGCATATCATTACAACAATAGAAATTGCCCAGAGATGGGAGAGTGCCACCCTGCTTTCAAAAACTTTATTTGAGTTAAATAATGTTAAATCTTTCATTTAAATTTCTTTAAGAGGAAGCTGTAACACTAGCCACATTCGGAACAAAACTGTTCAAGAAAAATCATTGATGGGAAAGTCTTAAATTTTATATTTTTTTTATATTTATACTACTTACTTTCCGTTGTCGTAGATGTAGGAAAAAAGAACCAAATTAAATTAAAAGTTGTGATCATTTGAAATAAACCCTGCAAATATAATTTATAACGCCCCACACTCTTACTTTAAATACCAATTGTTTCTCCAGAAAATTAACAAAAGCAGCGGCTAATACTCACACATAGTACACAATGTATTATAATTTGGTAAAACTAATATTCACACACCAAGCGTCAAAACTAATTACGTGCGCGTGTCTACCAGTATTCAAATTGTAATTCCGTAATTATACTAATGCAGCTGAATCATAACTGAATTGAAATATTATATAGGTTGCAATAATTTAAATCGAACAAAGCGTTCAAACATGAAGCTTATAGTAATCTAAATTAAATGACTCGTGGCCAAATACTGATGGAGCATCTTTATTTATGCAATTTTGCAAACGATTCTGCAGATACAATCAGCTACCGCTAAAAACAATATTGTTTTCAATCGTCATGCTTGCGCAACCAAACGGAATAGATGGTAATATTCATGTATGTTGTATACAATGACTTTCAAAATGGTCGATCTATTGTGCTTTGCTGTGACCATACGAATTATATGAATTCCAAATTGTATCATTGCGGTTTTATTACAATAGCTGTCTCATTACAGAATCAGCCATAAAAAATAACCAGTTATGTAAATTCTCTCAATTTTCATTTAATTATTACTAAATCGACCCCATTATGTATCTGTTTTATTTGGTTGCTACTCAAATCAATTTACCAGAGGTTTCGTTCCCCACTCTTCACTTACGTGACCGTCCAACTACCATTTTAAATGAGCTAAATGACAACCAACAAAAAATCAATTTCGAATAATTTATATAATGCTTCCAAAAAGCATATAAAGCTTATAGTTAGTGACTTATTGCTTCTTTCTAATTTCTCCTTTGGTATTGCTTAGTCATAATTTATCATTATTTTTCACCCCTTCTAAATGCTTGGTGAAAAACTGATAATTTTGAACTCTCATCTGTCATCTAGTAGCTGCGATTTCTGCTCTATTGTTGGTTATTTGTCAATTGGTACCTGTAACCATTCTTGTCGGTAGAACCAACCCAAATGCGTATTGACTTCCATCAATGAAAAGTGAAAATTTGTGACTTCCTTAAGATTTCTGACGTTTACGTAGATCACGCTGGAAATGCCAAGGAAATAACGGATTTCAATCCAAATACATTCTACTTTTCTATTAAACTTCTCAAGATCGTAGTAGCTTCTAAAAAGCAAATTGTGGCTAAAGTACTACACCACTTTATTTCTATTACTGCTTTGCCGTAAAGGGTGAATGGCAGTGCTATCCTTCAATGAATTCTTTCAGGGGTTTGGTTATAGTTTGCGATTCAAAATGCGTACTCAACGGACATCCCACACCATTTAGATCACAGTAGGTCATTATGCATCCTCCCTATGCTGGGGAAGTCTCTCGATCGTCAATCAACCCATGCCAAGCTAGCCACTTGGCATAGGTTAGGACTTAGTGACTATAAGACGTGGCCTGTTTTTACCCAGCATGGTTCTTCTAATTGGCGTCAACAGAACACTTGCAGGAAGGATTCAGTTGTTTCGTCTTCAGCTTGGCAGGCCCTACATGACAGGTTTTCGGCAAATCACATCTTGCGGAGGTGTTCTGTTAGCCAATAGTTTTTCCGGTCAAAATTCCAACAGTCTGTTTTATGCAGTCACAAGTATTTTAATGCTGTTCGCTTGTTCGGATGTGTCAAGGTGACTTTAGAGGTACAGCAGGGATTAATTTCATCCCATGTTTTCAAGAATTTTTCTTGGGTGATAGCTTTGATCCTTTTACAGAGTGCATTCGCATCCAATCGAATGGAGGGTTCTGGACAGTGTAGCCATGCTTGAACCGCTCCTCGCCAGCCTGCCCGCTTTTTCATTATCAAGATTACCATTGTGGTCCTTCAACCATATTTCGTTTCTATTATTTATTTCAGAGATTAAGAGTAAATTTGTGTGATAGTTCAGTAGCAGATTCAACGTTATTGGTCGGTTCAACGCTGGTACAACTTGCTTGTTGTCGGTAAACAAGTTTGTTTCTGGTTACAGTCTTAAGGTTAAACTTTACCCTGCTAAGGTCAGCACATAAATTTCCATAATGAATAGAAAACGGTCGTATTAGGTAGAGCTCCCCATAATTATGCTTCTGCTCAAGTCCCTTTGGTAATGCTTGATCCGTCTACGAGGAGACATAAACTGCCGGTCTGTTGGTATATCAAAGATTTGTAGGGTTTGTCCTAACCAAGACCGGGTGAAATGTTGCTCGTTCCGTACTCCACGATCAGCAATCAACAGCACTTAAAACCCTTGATTTCATAGTAACAAGCGCTTATATTTCAGAATTACTGAAATAGTACTGCTGTAGTTTTCAGTTATGTGCGCAAAACCAGAATAATGGCCACGAATTTAAAGAAAAAAAAACACGTTCTCTTGTTATTGAAAAAGTCCAACCAAAATTCTTAGTATATGTTGTCCTTTGGTCTCAAGAAATCAGAAACATTATTTGATATTGATATTTCTGTACATTTATTATTTTAATTGTAGAGTACAATTTATTCAAAATATTTGAAAGAAAACAAAATAACAATGTTAACCTAAACAAAAAATTACGTATTTAATGATTTCTTGTTCATCGCTTTCTTGCAAGTCTTTCCCGTACCAGTAAGTAGAGATATTGATGTAAAGTAATCACCATATTCACGTTTTAGTAATATCTTCCATCTTCCGTCTTTAACACGATTCTGTTTTATACGGTGTTTCGCGTGTGTCATTTGTAGTGCCAGTTTTATGAAACAACTTTCCCGTTTTCTCTTTCACCTTTCAATTGATGAATATTTTCTATTTGACGTCTATCCGCAACTCGTTTATTTTCCCATAAACTTATGTTTGTTGTCGAAGTCGGGACTTAAATCGGTGTAAATTACCAATTTTTACGGCAATTTTTGCGTGAAAGAGCTCTACGGTTCTTTCTTGCAATTTATTTTGTATTTTGTTGATCTCTCCCGACCAACACCGTGCTATTCTAATTGTAAATTACCTATTTGTACGCATTAATTCCATTTAATATACGAGTAATTACAGATCACCGGCGCCTCCGCCAAAATTAGGGTGTCATAACACGTAAGTAAAGTAAGTATTAGACTAAATTAAAATTGACCAAGGGAATTCAATGATAATTTTACTCAATACACAAATTTTTGTCTAATTTTTCACCGTCCTATTGTTTCGAAGTCATTAACCGGAGATCCAAACGGAATAAAGCGGTAAATTGTTCTGATTGTATTTAATTTGTCTTTTGACGCGTATGTACAACCTATTCAAAAATCGGTACTCATGTACGTATGTACACATATAATATATGTGTAGATTCTATATATGCATTTAGTGTTCAACGTGGATTTATGTAGGTACATACGAAATGTGCGAAACTACATTGGCAACGGTGTTTGATTTTACACCACTGGTCATATCGCATTACAATTGCCCAACGGTGTCAGTTTATGCTGCATTAACACCCTCATTTATACACTCTCTCGATGGAGCGTTAAAAATCACCGGCATTCAATTAACGTTATATCACTATATCAAGTGTTATACATAACTAACACCGCTACATAGTCTGTGAGGAAACATATTACACAAAAGCTGTTGATAAATACTACACGTGCATTGCACTCGCTTTTTTCAAATACCATTCGGAAAAGAGCATATTTTTGAAGCCACTAAAGTTTCAATAACATTCAGAAAATAAAATAACACAAGAAATGGAAAAAAGGTTCCGTAAAGCGTGAAGCGTGCATCTTTTCTTCTCAAAATTTCGTTGTATTCTCAGGTAGGATGCCCGTTGTCCTATTGAATTTCATCTCCTCTCTTTTCTGAGTATAACTGTTTTGAAAAGTTTAATGAACATTTGAAAAGTTTCTTGTATTGCACCAGCTGCCGTTGTTGGTCACATTATTTAGGAGTTTCTAGAAGTAATACGGATTCGTACAAGCCAGCTTTTGTTTTAGGATCAATTCCACCAAATTTCATAGTACAGTATGCCTCCGCACCAACAGAATATTAATGCCGCTTTAATTCTGATCTTACTTCTAGTTTTTATAATTTACATACTTATTTTTAACAGTTTAATATTAGATATACGTTATCAAATGTGGAGTGTCCGAAGTCTGCTTATTATTGCCATACTTGTTATTATTGGATGTTATTGGTTTAAAATAACATTTGTAATTTAATAGCTTTTGGTAAATTTAATTAATTAAATAAGTAATAGATCCAAGTTAAAGTAATGTTGGAAATAACAAAGCATTGCTACAGTAATAAATCAAATTAAATGTGGTAAATGTTGTATTAAGAGACCTTTATTTAAAATAAGAAACGCTATGTTGCTGGAAAAAATAATTTGACGTCGCACAAATTTTTTTCGTGTCTCCACCCTCTAATTAAAAGAAATCTAACTGAAATTAATTACCTTTTGCATTCAATGAGATAAACGCACTTCCCATAATAAATCGATAACAATAGTAAGTTAATATGTTGCATCCGAAATAACACAAAGGCAACATTATGGCTAAGGTATAACAACTTACTTTTACCGCTCATTTGCCCTAAAACTAAAACATGTGAAATACTCGGAAATAAACCTAAACCTGTAGCGCAAAAACATGAACAAGTGTTCATTTTACCGCAATAAATTCTTCAACACGAAGCGACAAACAGGACCTTTGCTTTTACATTTTACACGTTTTTCATGTAAATGGTTTCATAAGCGTCTAATTCACGCGGCAAAGTTACATTCTTAATTCATTTCTAATTTAATGTTACGCCCAGTTTCGTTTATGTATTGTGCTGCGCTTGAGGTATCGACTCTCCCACAGCGGTAATCCGTTATGTGTTCTTTGAACCTAGAGCCTATCGCCTTTGTCGTTTGTCCAGTATAAGTTCTATCACAATCATCAACTTTGTATTTCCGGCCTTTCTTTTATATCCGGTTTATCTTTCGGATTACCTAAAAGATTTCTGAGTATATTTCTCGAACGTTCATATTTTGCACCTTAACATTATTATTTTTCGAAAACCTGTGAACAGGAATGTAAATGTCTGTCGGGATTAGATGTTCGACTTTTTTAACATTTGCAGAGCAGTAACTATTGTAATTAGTTACATTTTTTATCAAGTTGAACTCTATACTTGTTCAAAAAAATTAAATGAATAAAATTGTACACACAATACAGGAAGAAATTAACTCGTACGAGTACGCAACGGTAATTAAATTTACATTTGATCTGTTATTCTATATGACGGTTATAACACGTAAGCGTATGTGTTGAAAGTAAAATTACACGGACAAACAATACAGTATTAATGGAACCGAAAGGATTAAAAGGGTTTCGGAACTACTTATCCTTTGATAGGTACTAAACAGCTAAAATACGGATATTGTATTGTGTACCTACATCTATATACATATTCATCTACAAGTATATGATTTGTCATAATTTGAGCCCGCTCAGAAATAGGCTGTTCTTCAGCGAATCGTCGGACCGTGAAATTAAGTGCTAGTTGCAATGGATTCCGAGCCAAACTCCTCTTCACTTCTCTTTCGCACACTAACTGTTCCATCTTTGTTCTTTTCGACCGAATCGAACCGAAGTGTATCACAATGCGTATTGTTCAGGCTTGGCTAGCACGGGTCCTCCTTTCTATCTGCATATGTCTCTGTATGTATAATATATGGACTTTTATGTGTTCTTCTTATATAAAGCCATATACGTAGGTACGTATTACGTACGGATTTATATCGACGAATGATGGCTTTATAAAGCGTAATAGTCGACAATATTTTACTTTATACGATATCATATATGACCTATTCGAGGTAAACTGACCGACGACACAATACAAAGGTTACCAGTGTACCTATCTTAAGAAGTATACTGACATGGACGCATAATTTCCCTGTATTTGTTCTTGTCTTGTAACGTTGAATACTTGTAGATGGACCATGCTGTAAGACTCGGAAGTCCTAAAATAGAAATACAGAACTCCTCTTTGCTCCTTACAAATATTTTTATTTTTTTTTATTGTGCTCTAGGACTAGTTTCAGCTTTACACCATCATACAATATATCAGTATGATGTTAAAAAGGAGAACTTATAATACTGTAACTGTTAATAATGCATTTGAAGCAAAGATTAGTCAGATTATTGGAGTTAACAGAAGGTGAGATAAATCTGCGATGTTTTGAGACTAAGTAAAGCAAAGATGTAACACTCATAAAATAAGAGGAGCGGCAGAAGAAGGAAAATACCGACTGTGGTTATCTTAAAGAACCGCAGCACAGTTGAGTTTCAACCAAGGGTGGTTAGTTAACTTTTCCCGGTGATTGGTTAGCGAGCTTCTTCAAATGATTAGTTGTCTTTTTCGGGTGATTTGGAAAATGCTTGCGTAGTTACCATAAAATAGTTAAAAAAAATTATAAAAGGGAGTAATTGGTTAAAAAAAGAAAACAATTAATAAGTTCAATGTTGATTAGTAAATTCAAAAGTGCGGTTGATTTAGTCTAAAGGACTAATAAACTAAATCTGAAATATATAATTGGCTTTGAAAGTTGAGGTTAATTACAGCATCCGAAAAAAGGAGTAGCACATCCGAATTTAGAGCACTAAAATTGATAGAGACACAGAAAATATAACTGCTAATTTTGCAAAGCTTCAATATCAATACAGCAGCGACTTAATAAGCATTTTGAAAACAAAATCTAAATAAATTAAATAAAATAATAATAAGTAAAGCCGAAAAAGTCGATGTGCTTACTCTAGCACGCCTGAATTCCGAAACTAATATCAAGTTCTCCTACAAGGGAAGCAAGTTTGCAATATGAAATGATAAAGGTAATCTAGAATACAACAATAACTAAATAAAGGCGGAAAATGTGCATCATTAAGGTGTCCCATATTTTTCAATGTAGAAGCTTGCAGAACGCATTCCTTCTTATTTTCTTCCTTTGGTGGTAAGTTAATTTTCATGAAGTTTGGAGCACGTTAACCAGTGCCGCATCGCCTCAAAACATGTTACTATCGGTTGCGCTGATAAAGCCGCTCGTATTAGTTAATGGTTAGTTTTGAATAGAGCAAGACGTATTTGTTTTATTTTGTCAAAATGCGGCATTTTCTAAGATACAAAGCAGCTAGATTAGAGATGCGTATCCATTATTTAGGAACCAATTGCTTTTTGGATATTCTCTAAATGTGTTCCAAATTATCGTAATTAGCCCAGTACTAAATATTGCATGCATTGAAACAAGTTCCGACTTAACGATGATATAAGTAAAGGGTTGCTTATTAAATAGTTTTCACACTAGTTTCACTACACACCTTTAGCCCGTATTATTTAGACGTGAAGACAAGTAACGGGTGAGGAGATGTAACTTACAAGCTTCATTAAGAGATTTGTATTGCGCGAAACCTCTTCCCCTCTAAGCAAAGAACGAATAATTGTGGGTGGTTGTAAGTTAACCAAATAAAAATCATGTTTACATAAAGTGTTGATTTTGAATCCTCCAGTGACGACAAGTAACAATTATAGTGTTAAGATAAAATATAAAATAACAATTTCGTGACCGACCATGTACCGGATTAAAAATGGCGAACGCTCTTGATGCGATAAAAATTGCGATATTTACACAATCTAATTTTACGTTAGGTTTTTAAATACAAGATTTTTGGTGGATATCTTACAAAATTGGTCAATTCTAAATAGTGTTGGGAAAGACTTCATTGTGGTTTTCTAAGTCAAATAAAGGGGAACTGTGCGGTGATGGTAACTGATGCTTTATTAAAGTGGGTAGAAGTATTTGTAATGAATACCATTTCTTCAGCAACAACTATTCATAAACTTAGAGAACTATTTTATAGAACCAAAAGGTTTTGCTTCTGATATGGTAGTCGACTAACATCAAACCACCATTTCATCCTCAATTTATTGGTGCTGCCAAAAATTAAGTTAAGGCAGTGAAACAATTTCTAATTAAAGAACTCAATACGTACAATGGGCACATACATCTTAACCTAGCTTTAAATAAATATTTGTTTCTGCATAGGATAAGCAACCACTGCTCTACAGATGAATCACCTTCTAAATTATTCTTTGGTCGCAAATTAAGATCAAAATTTAATCTATTTTTACCTAATGATCAGAGTTCTGTAAGCAATAAAACACACGACAGTGCTAAATAACATATAAAAACGCACAAAGTAGGAATGCACGAAACTGGAAATGGAAGAAAAAAGTAATTCGCTTGGGGACAATTGGTTTCCGTAAAAGACTTTCGCAATATAACAAAGCCTTCTCGCAAAGTCACTCAAATAATTAAGATTTTGGGAAATAATGTGTATTTAGTTAAGTCGCAAAACAGCAAGATCGTACGGAAAAGACATTTGGACCAACTCAGAAAATGTAAAATTATAATCGAGTAAAAATCGATATAGTTACAAACGAAAAACGGATCCATGCCATCAGATACAATGTACGCTCTCTTTCTTCTTCTTTCTTCTTTCTGCATTTGAACTGATTCTGACGTTCAAAATGGTTCGCCAATGCAAATTATGGCGTAGCTGTATGTGATAAAGTATATAGTACTTACAAGAGCAACTGGTTTGAACGATTTTGAATCGGCTAAAACGTGGAAAGAAAGCGAACCAATATCATACCTTAGTAATTATTGTAAAAACGGTTAACACCTTATACCTCGTGAATTGCCCCCCAAGCTTGTTGCTGACTACGAATACAAGGAGAGTTACACAGCTACATAGCTATACACCTGGATTGGAAGCAAAGAGGTTGCATGTTAATTGTCATTTAATTAGGTACAACCCAAATACATGTTGTTCGTTGAATTATAGGAAATTTTCTTATTCTGAAGCAAGCCGACAATAAGCTAGGAGGCTCTTGAAGCAATTTAAAGTTTCCGTCAATATTCAATACCTAATTCTATAGTGTGCGCGTCTAGAAAGAAAGAAGGTGCTTAAATTTTCATAACAAAGAGAAGAATAATTTCATAGAATTCTATGAAATTTTTGTTAATTAGCAAATTGTTATTCGGAACAAATAGTGACTTATTGGGAGCAAAAAAGTATTGATATGTTTACTGTATAAATCCAAAAAAAGCAATTTTTTGGAACAAACCACCTACAGTAACAGTTCACACGTTCGATTTTATTATACCATTAAAATATCGACAGAAATTATGGGAAGTTACATTCGCAGAAAATAATTCAGAAAATCTTTTCAAATGCTCCACAAAGCTGAGCTTCCACATCGTTTATTAAGATATAACGCCAACATTTCTGACGAATTAGCATATTGTAAATGCGAGTATATTTAATGAAGAATAAATATACAGATACATACACGCACGCGGTTTTACCCGGTTTCATGCATAGCATGATTTCGTACCAACAAAATTAAATCCCTATCCTCTTTGGTTTCCGAGATAGGATAAAAACCCCACGTTTTTTCATAAAAAAAAGGAACAAGAAAAATAACACGGGCAAGCGTTCTAGTTTAGACATGTTCATCTTGTATAATCCTGATTCGTTGCAGGCGGACACAAATACAAGGCACAGTTGGGTGCGCGGTAACTGAAATCCATAGCATTCACAAATTCGATTACAAACCGTCCGTGAATTTTGTAAGTTTGACGACGGCGATGAGCATCACACGGCGCAGCAATGCCGCGAATAGGTTTGAATAGGAATAACGCGTATTGTTTTTCGTCGGGACGGAATTCTACTTGAATCTCTCGTTTTGTACATTGTACGATGTACAGTGTCAAAAACGAAAAGAGTACTTCTTCAAGGATATGTTTTGATATGAAAAATATCTGTCTGAATTTTAGCAAACCAGAATCTTTTTACTTTAATGTATTCTTTTACAATTCTGATTTTTTCCGCAAACAATAGAAAATGCAAATACCACCTACAACATTAACCATATCGTGCAGAAGATTGTCCGAATTATAGATTACATGCTTTCCTATTTATGCAGAAAAACGTTACCGCCAAAACATGCTAGATCAGTTAGATCAGTGGTTAGCAAGGTAAAAAGAATGGATTACTTTTGCCAAATACATTTTATTACAATGCGATGGCTAATTGCTGCTGTTTACACATTGCAATGTATTTTTTTAACTCTGACAGATTTAGGGGATACACTAGAGTTGGTTTGGGCGCTGTACACACTTTTTGTCGCTGCTTCCTAGACAGTAGACACGTATTTCTAGGCACTAAATGGCGTCAAAAGGTATTTTGCTAATTGTGTCGAAAGATGGCGATGTGAGGTAGAGAAGCACTCGGAGCAACGTTGATGACGCCGGGTAGGCAGCCAAACATTACTTTACATTGCTTTTGCCTCGAGTAATTCTATCAATACAATGAGGATCTGTATTTGGTTAACGTTTCTAGAGACTTTTTTGATGTGTTTTTAACTATTATTAAACATTTTTCATATAATCTTTATTCCTGTTAATACACACGTCAAAAACATAACGGAAGTACATCTTAAGACAGATCATTAACATTTTTATCTAAAAATCTAAGGCATTATAAAATGCTTTGGAAGTCGACGTACTATAGCAGCTATAAACTTATTATTCCACGCAATTTGTACATGCTGTATACACTCCTCATATGTCTGTTAATAAGGATTTACTATTAGCTTCCCCATTTGTGTTGGACGATATTAGCAGTAATGTTAAGGGGAGTGCATAACATCTAACTGTGTAAGTATATCTCATTTTTACGAATATGGATCTACAATACTAGACGTCCCTCGCACACCCCATCCCTTCTATACACACATTGCGGATGATGGTAATGTCTACAAGGGTAACGTTCGAAACGGAATGTGTTTTACCTCATCGACGAACCGATATTAGGGGGCACATAACGTGTTAGGAAATTTAATGCCGAAACATGTAATGAAGTGATGCTCAATATGTACGACGTTCGCAAGCGTGTTATACGAAAATCTCGTTCAGCTATTGGCTTTAGAGCGTTTAAACGCAATTACCTCCCGTGATTGTAGATTACATTAAAGAACCACTAGGTAATAGTATCCACAGAATGTACAGAGCTTAGCTTATGGAAACTTATTTTGTAATAATATCGTTAACTGTTTAGCTTAACTTAGTAAAAATTCAGCAAATATAATATGTTAAGCTGCAGTAAACTTAGACATAATACTTACAAATTAAGAGAAAATATATTTGCACTGTAATGTTAAAAATAACGCTACTATAATCGATATGATTAGCGTTGTTCAGTCACATGCATTGAAGCACATTCATATAGCGACTTTTTGTCGACGGCTAACTTGAAGTTCCAGCGGTTTACTCGGGCTGACCCGGAAGATTTTGTGGCAACTAAACGTCAAATCACTGGCACAATGCACTACACTAACACATATCAAAATAACAAAATTCTTGCAATGATTTTCACCTCGAAAGGATTGGTTCAGATAACCGATACGTCATACGTAATAAGAACCGATACAAGGATATTTTTATTTTATTTAAGTCATATTAACTGGAAAACAAGCGAATATTTTTTTAAATTACGCTATAACTTGAAAACAAGTAAAAATCGGTTAAGAACATATGAGTTTTTTTGCATTATTTTCATGCATACAATACACTCCTCGAGTTTGATCTCTGCCTACCGATTCACCCTATATAGAAGAGTATCCTCTTTTCTATCCCGGAGTTTGAATCTTCAACAATCGATGAGAGAGACGAATATAAAAATAGCAGCGCTTCACTATAACCATTATTACCGCAGTTTCAATCTTGTCTTCTTCGCGATAACTGTTTCTAGTTTTAAAATTAATTTTACTTTAGATACTAACAACCCTCCTTCTTTGTTTCTATTAAAAGAAATTTAAAAAGCACGAGGGCAGTTCGATACAGGCCATGGCAAAAAACATTTTTATGTGTAAAATTTATTTTATTTTTTAACATAGTCTCCTTTGGGGTTGATACGTTTAGTCCAACGTTCTTCTATCTTTTGTATCTTATGTAGAAAATACAATCTCTACAACGGCATTTGCTTCCGCAATCACTTCATCGTTTGAGCCACATCTTTTTCCGCCCAGTCAATTTTTCATATTCGGAGATATTAGATGATGCTAAATCTCGCAAATGTGGTGGGTGAGGAAGTAATTTATATCTTAATTAAAAACAAATATTTTCTCTGTCAAATACGGACGTTTTTTGGAACTATCCAAAAAGTGGACATAATACTCGCCATTAATCGTTTTGCCCTCTTCAAGGTAAACAATGTGGATTATGCCGAGTATATCCCATTGTGGCCATGGTGAGGAATCATGGGTGCCGCGATTGCTAACAAGTGACCATAAACACGCACGTGTGTCCACTTCAAAGGAATGTTTAGCGATATTAAAACGCAGTCCGATTTTTGGCATCGATTCATAACTGCTGACGAAATGTGGATTCATTACAGCACACCTGAGATTAAAAAACAGTCAAAACAGTGGGTATTTTTTCATGGGCACCCCTCGCCAGAGAAGGCCAAACGGAAACGGAAAACTTCCTTACATTCAAATTAATTGTAAAAATGTTATGCGCCCGGTCAATTGAGATGACCATAGCCTGATCAATCTCACGTACTTTCAATCTTCGATCATCATTACCACATCGTGTACTTTTTCAATCATCTCTGATATGGTAGTCTCATTTGACGCGTTTAAATTCAGCTGTCCAATATTTTATGGTCGATAACGAAGCTGCAGTCCCCATAATCATTCGTTTTCTTTTTCCAAAGCAAATATTTAACACTGTTCTATATTCCATTTTTTTCGTTGTTTAAATCACAATTTTTTATTCATTTTAAGTGGCTGCCATTCAGAAATTATCTGACGTACCTATTTGATAACTTGACAGGATTCTTGTCAAAGGTTACTTCTACAAAATATAGTTATTCCAATTCTAGTAGCGCCATCTCTTGCCGATAGCTGATAATTATCAAACTCATCTCATAACTCCAAAATCGTGCATCGTAAATAAATTAAAACTGAGAGGTTTATAAACAGGAAAACAATTACATTTGCGTTAAAACAAGGCTTCCGCTTATCTTACCGTGTGTCTAATGGGTACATCAATTAACTAGAGCTAAAACACTTTCAATAGATTTTCTTGCTAAATTCTTAATTTAAATAATTTGTCATAAAAATTGGATAAATTGAAACAGTACTTAAAAGATAGTATTTGCATTTACTTTCAGTAATGAAATCCAGTGCTTAATAAATGTTGCATTTTGTAGCAAATTACCACCAACCACCAAAATTTTGATTTATCTACCTGTAAACTTAGACATCACATGACTTCCGAATAAGTTTCGTAAAAGGACTAAGGAAATCTGCGCGGATGTTTGATATTAAATTTACAGAAAAATGCCTTCAATACTGTCTTGTGTTTTGTTTATTTCGTTATTTTTTCTAAAGAGTACAGAATAAAGGGACAACATAAAGAAATATATTTTCCGATTAATCAATTGACCATTTTAGTGTTATTTTCAATCGGAATAAATTTAACATTGAAAACCCTCAAGTAAATTCTCTTAGAAAATATACTGATGACATTCTATCCTTTTTATAAAGCAATTTAATTATTGAGAAAATAAAACGTCATAACTTTCTATAAATATCGCATAAAAAGCATGTGTTTGCGATGGTATATTTGGAACGACTTCCTATTTGCTGTTATTTCATGCGAATCGCGGTGATTATACCATAAATTATATGTCTGCTGTCGATACGCACTGGTACAAACTGAATCGATATCAATTTTCTAAAACGCCGATTTCGAACCCGAACTCGTAGCGAGATACTTGCAGAATAATACCGGATCGGGCTCACACACATAAAATTTACATAGGTATTTGTTATGCAAAGTAACTATGCGCCCATTCCCGCAGATAACCCGGTTAAGCATCGAACAAGTTTTATTTGTTCAGATAGTAAATGAACCACTCGGATGCGGACTGGACCCAATCTGGGCTGGCATAATCAGAGAAAACTGTTTACTGGCACGACTTCACCGTCAATCACTCTCAACTTTAATCCAATCTAATTCCTGTTTAACAATGTTCCATATTTTTCGATTTTTAATCTTTTCAGAAGCTGCATTTTAACGAACTTTGCTCTCTTTTAAAACTACACATTGAAGTAGAAACAAAATTGCGAAACCGTATTTAGAACATAAACGCATGAAATAAATCATCTAATAAATATATACACGTTACAAAACGGTATTATAGTCTGTAAAAACAGGGAACAACAAATTCCATTGGAATGAGAACGATTTCTGGTATAGTTGATCGTGCTCAATTATTCACTTTGTGAATAATAATCATGGGAATTGTGTTGGTATAATTAACACAAAGGTCTCTCTGCACCATTGCAATTAATTAATTTACTTGTAATACGTATCGCTATAAATAACTAATCCCCTAATAAATAACTCATTTGAGAGCAAAGAAATTTGTTAACCAACTGAAAATCTTCGATAACCAAAAGTGCTTTTCTTTGTAAAATTCTCTTTCTTTCTATTATAATATTCCAAGTCTTTTTATTGTAAATTTCCTCCAAGTACTTTTCTTAATTTCTCGAGATTATTTTTCTTTCTTATTTTTTTGTTTGAAGTGATTTTTGATTGCATCTAACTGTTTTAAAATAAACACAATACTTTCAGTGCTGTTAAAAATTGAATACCAAAATTTTTTGCCAAAGACGTCTTTTGTCAAAAATATTTTTCTATCTACCCCTTTTGTTTACTTGTTGTTACAGGAATATCAATCCAACGGCTTGATACTTTTTGTGATTGGCCTAATGATGACCATTTCCGATGTTATAAGCTAATCTAATAATAATAATAATAAAATATTCCCAAGATGGCAATTATTGAAACTTTGATTAACCCCACAAAAGTCCAAGATCCCACCCTCGACCTAGAGGACATTCTGGCCAGCTTCGATGTGAAATCTCTATCCACAAAAGTTCCCATTCCTGACATCGTCTAAGTTATCGTCGATATCTTGTCACGACAAACCTACCGACATAGTCGAATTGGTAAACGCATGCGTAACCTCTACCTATTTCCAATTCCCTGGTAAGTTTTATTAGCAAGTTCCTGGAGCTACCAGGCTCTATTCCCGGTCGCCGCTAACATTTTAATGGAAGCGTTCGAACAACACATCCTATCATCTTACCATATAAAATGTTGGTTGTGTGGATGACACCTTCGTCATCTGGCCACATGGACGGGAATTTCTAACCTTCCTAAACACCCAACATCCGGACATACGTTTTACCATGGAGGTTGAAACAGATGGACGACTCCCATTTCTAGATGTTCTCATATCCCGCTACCCTAACGGCAAACTAGGACACACAGTATATCGAAAGCCGACCGCTATCTGAGTATCCTTTCTCACCATCTGCTGTGCATAGCCTGGTAGCTATTTATTATTGAGTTATATATTGAGTTTTGTGACCCTTCTTTTATTTACCTCATCAATGAAGAAAGTTTAATTGATTTTATTTTAAAATTTAAATGTTACGTATTTACTATTTTTTCTTTATTTCCAGAAGGAAATTTCAAATAATTTTGGATACATTTTTTTTTATTTTTTTGTTGTACTAGATAGGTAGGTAGAAGCGTAAAGAGTTGCTTTAACACTGTATTATTAGTATTACTTTCCACCATTTTTCTACTTTAAAATCTAGGATGTTTCACCGGGAAATACATCGATCGATATATTAGAAAATTCTGAAAACTTCCATTAGTATTAGCTCCAATTACATGAAAAAATTTCAAATATTGCGTCCCATCAAGTGATGGCGGTTAACGTGCTAATATTATATTTTTAAGTGAAGTTTTTCGTGTCAAAAACATTTTTTAGCATATATAAATAGCGGTATAAAATTGTAATTATTTTGTTTCTTATTTACGCATCTTTAATAAGAAAGTAGTAAGTATCAATAGCCAACCTGCAGCAAAAAAACTGCCTCCCCAGTTATAGTTCCTGCTTTAACATTATCTTTTCTTACCACTTTTTGGCATCCAATGTTACCTAGAGTGTTATCCTTACAAACATTATAACATTGACTGTGTTTGCTACTGCTTTATTCTTGTAGTTCTAATTAGAAAGTGTAAAGCTCAAATGGAGTATTTGTGTATGTCTTTGATTATATTAGTGCTTTACAATGATCCTCTAATGTACTACTGTATCGATAATAAATGCCACTTAAAAGTTTGAGAAGCATCGTATCTACTCCAGATCTGAGTAATATGCACACAGGCATCGCACTAACTTTCCTTTAATAGTTTGCTGCTCCTGCTTAATGTTTTAATTGCTCTTTAATCACTTGTAATTGCTAGAGGCTAAAACTCGTTCCCGAAGCTAATCATATTACATGCATACTGCAGCAGTATATAGCATACCCAAGCATATCAGCACACAGCTGCTGAAATTTGCGACACAGTTTTACAAAAGGGAAACTACAGTATCGCTCATTTATAATTTACTTCTTTCTACATAGAAATGATGGAAAGCACACTGTTTTTTCTCTAAATTTTGCAATTAATATAACTCAAATTTTTCACGAACATGGTGTTAATTATTCAGTAATTGTTTGAAGTTATTTCGTCTGGCTTTGCAAACTTTGTATTAATTACTAGAAAGTGATCAGAGACGATCGCAATTTCATACAATCAAAAGCTTCAATTCGTCAGTTATTTTAAACGGAACAACGTGTGCACTATTAACGCAACTATTTTAATTGGTCTGAAATAGTTTAGGAATTATTTTAGACTTTTTGCATCTTATGCAAGATTTTGGTCAAGGTTGCCTCTGAAATGTATTTCAACATTTTGAAAAATAAACTTCCGCAAATACAAATGTACTTACATTTATAATAGGAAATATTCATGCATTAATGAGATAGGTGCAGGATTATCTCATTGAAATTTATATGGAGTAACATCGGCTATCGGATTACGTTTAATTGTATTTGTACGCTATTTGTAATATTTGTATATGTTTGTTTAGTTATTTTCAATTTATTTTGCAAACTTTCAAAAAATTTAATAATATAAGCAATGAAATAATAACGTAGGCTTCCATGGCCAGAGGCAGTTAAAAGTAGACGTGTTCCGGGTTAGGACCATGAATGTTTGAATTTTTTTTCATTGTAGACTTGAAATAATAGTATTAGCTAACGTTTGACAATTTAGTTTGACGATTTCTTAACAGTTTAAGCTTTTTTGAATAATGCATCTTTTTATCGAATAGAAGCAAACAATGCCACATACATTTAGTCATAGAGAGTGCGCAACTACACAGTCGATTAATATCGACGTTGCTTTCCGGCTCGAAGAATTCGAAATTAAATCCCAATATAAGTAAGCGGCGTCTTAACATATAGCCACTTGGAGGCTGCTCAACGAAAATGCTTTGCTTTTTATATTCAACCTACCAAGTTACCACATTGCGGTTCATGCCACAAGGTTGTAATTTTGAGTTTGGATACGTTAAAATCGATGAGTACAAATACATTTTTTTTGTGATGAAGCTCAATTTACATGATGAATTGAGTGATTATCATAACAATCAATGATCAGACGAAAATCAACACGTCACAATTGAGCGGAATTTTCAAACTCATTTTAGTACCAACGTATGGTGTGCTATGTTGGAGGATCAATTACTGGCGAATTTGTATTGGATGGTTGGCTTAATGGAGAACGGTGTTTAAATTTTGAAGTTTACTTGACAGAAATGTGTATACTTTCCCAATCATTGGCTTGTAAAGCTAATCCACAAAATTGGTCATCCACGTCACCAAGAATATTGTTTGTGGGGGCGGCTAAATCCTTTAATTTGCATTACTGAATCACATTTTTAATGTTGCAGCTGCCAGAGGAAATAATCACCAATCAATTAAACATGCTATTCGGACAATGTGTTGGCGGCGGTAATAACCTTTGATTTAATATTATTTGTTTGGAATTAAACATCGCTCTGTTGTAAACATCAAATTATTACTTATTTGCGTAACAGCTAAAAGTTGGACATATTGGTTTATTTTGCTTGTTGTGACCTTCTAAATATACCCTCGAAGTACTGCCCTTTTACCCTGAAACACCCTGTGTTTCTTTTAATAGTTAATAATCATGTGAATAAAATACTCAAAACAAAAAATCGAAAATACAATCAAAAATATAACGTAGAAAAACCACCTTGTTAGATAACAATGCATATACTCCTGTAAATTACTGTAACAAACAATCTTAACTTCATCGCTTTCTTTCACCTCAACGAAGCATCTGTGTATTATTCTATGTGGGGTAGGCCATTGCTCGGAAAATGTAAATAAAGAAGACGACAATTTTACTGCTGATGATAGCTTGGCTATTGAAACGCGCGTCCAGTGCGAATGAAATATTACGGTAGGAATTTTAGTGTAGCGTTTCAGTGTATAAATATGTTCGCCTACAGTTCCTGTATTGAGAAAATATCTTATAATATCGTCTGTAATATCGAGAAGCTATAATTTCCTTAATCTATGTGTAAAAAATGCAAGTGATTGTATTGAATTAATATTTGGTTAAAATAATTAAACAATAACAAATTAAAGTGGAACTTGGTTTGTAACATCTTGTACATTTGACTCTTAATGTTCCGTCCCTTAAATATGATGTACGTAATAGTAAATAAATTATTAATATTTTCTTTTAAGCAAAATAAAAGTTATATAGAGGCATATTGTATTTTACTACAAATTATTTTAGTATTCGCATTTAATACATATTACTTTTCCTTTTTTTAATTCATAAGAGTTCTTATGTAAATAAAACCTGTACATACTTTCAATATTTCGATCAATGTCCTTATTGGATAATCTTACCTTGTTATTTGTATATTTCCTGCAACAAATTTTTTAAGAACCAGTGTCGGAATTAATTTTGCTGTCTGTAATTTAGCATTAAGAAAAGTTATTCTATTTGCTCTAAAATACGTACGTATCAGCGATAACAAATCTAACTCTATCTATATCGAAGAGACTATTTGGTCATTTAACATAATGCGGGCCTATCTATCTATCACAAAAATTAGTGAGCCAAAGGAATCAAACCATGTATTGTAGACATATAAATTTGAATTTCGCGGGTATTATTCAAAATAATGCGTCGCTTACGCCAGATTACAATGTGTGCTAGAAAATGTATATTAATTACTTTGATAAGATTTATCTGTCAAATCCATATTTTAATTAACAATTGGACAGCAAAAATAGGTCATCTGTAGAAGTAGCTAAAAGTAGCCATTAGTATGAAACCAATACACACCTCGTTGTATTTTCTCAAACAATGTTATTGCATGTTATGCGACACAGCGTTGTAAAAGTTTGCGCGATTGTAGTAGAAACTGCAACATTTGCAATATTCCCAAGCAATCTTTTTCTATGTCCGTAGTATAACTTGGTAAGCCTGATCGCATTCTGGTTCATCGGGTGGGGTCAGCGGGAATACAACTACACCAAATTATATAGCGTGTACCGATCTGTAAGAGAATTCGGGGAAATACACAGTCCCATGAATTACATAGCGAGTATCGGTTTGTTTACGTTATACGGCCCTCAATGTTATGAAAATGATTGTTCATGTTATCCTGAATTTCCGTTATCCGTCGCTCATAATATCGAGCGTCGACTGTATTTACATCTTTGCAGTTTTTAGTTGAATGCTAGTAAATTTTGCTTTGTTTCCAAACCGCTCATCAAAGCAAAACTATTCCACTATTTATCTCCGGCGCGGTTACCAATTAAACCACGAGTTAGTTCTTGTTATTAAATGATCTGCATATATTTACCTATGCACCTCTAAATATGATAATATGGTACGTTTGCAGTGTTAGTTAGTGATAACAACCAACCGAATATCGTACGATAACACTCAGATGTATGCTTTAGACTCGGTTTACCTTGTAAATATTCCAATTCGGCTGTGTTAGAAGGAAAGTTCTTTGTTGTATGTACACTTCGAAAACCTCTGAATACTTCGAAATACTTAATATGTATACAAACATTTAGCCATTACGATATTTACGTATCAAAATTCTCTGCGGAAGTAACTAAGACGCCATGGGACAGTTCAAGAGATGTGTTGTTCTTAACGATAGAATATTCCATGCGGATACAAATTGAATCTACTTAGCTCAAAATGCAAAATAGAGCAACAACCTTTTTCTTGGGATTAAACATTGCCATTATATATTGAAATTGTAATTCATAATTATTCCTCGCGTTATTATTATTTTTGCCAGGAGTATTTATATTTAAAAAGTATATTTAATGGAAATTTCCCCCAACAATAAAAAGTTTCCCTTCACACTTTATTTCAATTTAAGGGAAGCAGCATAATGCTAGCCTGCTTAAATTTTTTCTTTTTATTTGTTCATGATAAACAGTTCTTTCGTAATTCCCTATAAAGGCTTTTATTTGTTCAACACAATCGTGGCGCTTTTTACACGCAGCGGAGACGTCAGTAGTTCTTAAGCATTACTCTATCTGAAGACTTTGTTGCCATTGTATGGTTTTTACAAATTGGCATATATCGGAATGGTCTGCTAAAACTTGCTTCTCCAATGCTCGATATCATCCTTCTATAGGGTTGTTCATTTTCGGTAATCTTTCTACGACAATATCCTTCAGTTCCACATATCATGGGTAAATCATATCGAGCGGCGATGTGACGCTTTGTGGGCGTCCAATCCAGATCTCCTCCAAGTAGTCCATAATTGGCTGGTTACCCTCGATTAGTACATTCTCCCCAGAAGGAATTTGAGACGTTATCATTTGCTGTAGGCAGTGCAAATTCCGCATCTTCTTCGCAGAGGTTCCTCAGATCATCCGACTGAATTTTTCTAGTGATGCACAAATTCTTGTAACTTTTGCAACAGACGAAACAAAAGGATTCTCCAATTATTAATGTGTATTGTTGTAGGAAAACGATGTCTCCTCGATGGAGTGGCAAAGCCGGAAGAGTTTCCCTTTTTGTACAAATATTTCCTAAAAATCTCTTCATGCTGGAAACTTTCGGCGAACATTTGAAGGTTTATTGATATCCTATGAGCACTATATAGTAAGGTGGCCCTTATTTATCAAGATTCTGAAAGTTTAGCTCCCATATACACTAAGCTGTGATACGACAGTAAGCAATACAGGTCGAGTAAATGGTACAAAACTGTACAAACCTAAAAAAGTTGTTAAATCGTGTACCTCCTTTGGCATCATCACATATATTTAAACTAGTTTTAAGCAGCTATTTCCACTCATTGATTGCAACTTCTAGTAAATATGGCGCTTTTAAAAAGATTTGGATTTCAGTTATATCACAGACGAATATGTATTCTCCATCGAGTGACATCATCAGAAGTAATTAAACCTATCATGATCACCTATTCACGCGTCAATTGATAAGTTATCAAGATATTAATCCAAAAATCAATAAGGCTGCTGTACAAAAAAATTTGCAACCGTCTTTGGTATCTAGTTCCCTCCGTTTAATTGCCATTTTCTTATCAACCAGACTGTCATCCAGTATGCTAGCTAAAGAGTCTAGAAAAACAAAATATCATGTGAAATGCAAGTAAAAAATTGTGAAAGTTTACAAAAACCTTCCCTTTACAAGATGAAATTATCTAATGTAACCCTTGTTGAGTATGCGCATGCAAAATGTTTACTTAGCTCTACAGCTAACTACATCGCAAGAGAAACCAATACCAAACGTCCTCCAACAAAACCTCCGATCGATAATAATGCAATTACTTTATTTTTAATTTGACTTTTTATCGGTCCCCGCGGCGAATTCGACAAAGAAGCGCAGTGACAGAATAAAAAAAAAGTTCCACCGCCTTTTTTGCCACAAATGAAATTAAAATGTGCGACAGCGAAGAGGACTATCTTCCTTGTCATTTCTTGCCCCGTTCTTCACCGTTCCTTCTTTTCGTTGTGACTCAGTATTACCCCGTAAAACGTATAATATTTCCCTTAATTAAAAAGGACGTGTAATTCCAGCGTGACAAAGGAATCTTTTTGTGAAATTATGAAAACTTGCCTTTTTCCGAGGCTGTAATGATCTCCAGATAAGAAAAGAAGGAGTAGATTTTTTTTGGGCAAGCTCCAAGAAGTAGAGAAAACGAAAGTAATTTTTGCTATCACGTAAGCTGTTATTAACACCACCTACGGCACAATAAAAATGTAAGCCACAACGTAAAAAACTACACCAAACTTTCTATTTGAAAACTATATCCTTTAACACAGTACGAAGTCGACTTCTATTCACGTAAGGGTATTACTTAAAATTACAAATTATTCACACTTCATTGTTAAACAATATCAAGCCAATATTCGCGTTGCGATTGATCTTTTGTGAAACTAAAACTAGAAGTTAAATTGCACAAAAAGTTCCTCTCCTTATAATAAATAACTAGCAAAAGAATTAACAGCAGCTTTACCCGTAATTGTGTAAATAACAATATTTTTTATCATAATCATAACAAATCTATTTCGATCATCATATAATAGTAATAATAGGTCTTTATTTCAGCAGTGATATGTCATACAAGTATAATAGAGAAAAGTAATATAAACAGACAAAGGTGTAGAATCAGGTGCCCAAACCATAGGGAGTGGTTCAGGCGAATGGAATTAGCATAATCCGTGCGATGCAGGGACGCAACTGACAACCTTGTTCTATGCTATTCTGCGACATGTGATGCCACCAGCAACTCTACCGGTTCTATTAAGAAAAATATTTAATTTACGATATTAGGACTAAGATACGACTGAAATTATTCTTGAAATTGTTGGAAGAAAATATTAGATTAAACATTAAATTGGAAATTCTAGGAAATGAGAAAGATAGACAGAAAACAAGTTATTTATCCGTTCCACCATAATCGACGTTGTATTTATTTCCTAACAACGCCTCCATCTAAATTGTTAGAGTTGGAGACACTGGGAAAGAAGTCAGAGGAAGTTTGATGTTGAACGGGTGGACATAGGTAGTTGGCTGAACGCGTTTTACTTGGCGCTAATGTCAGCTACGTTCGATGTTGTAAATTATAACATTACAATACATTACACTGTGGGGAAACCAAGATTGGAAACAATTAAAAGGGGAACGTCTTAAAAAAGTAGAAAACAAAAATTACAGAATTTTCTCGAGTTAAAACGATGATATAGTGCATTCTAATTGTAACATTAAATAAATAAAATTGCAGAATACATTGAACATTAACAAAAAGAAGACATGATTAAAACTAATAAAGTAACTGAAATTTCATTTCTACAACTTCTTGATTTAATTCTTTTACTAAAATTTCTTAATTCTCTTCAATGTACTCTTCATTAGAGTTAATACACTTGTCCAATTTCTTATTCTATTGTTCAAAACATTCTTTACATTTATCCATTACGATACCGAACAGCGTCTGCGTCGTTTTTTTTTTTCACCCCATCCACGTTGCTAAACGCTAACGGCTTTCTTTCAGATCTCTCTTCATTCGTGGCAATAAGAAATAGTCACAGGAAAATAAATCAGATGAAACATTGGTGCATCGTAAGGGCTGTGTGAAAGTATTGTCGTGATAGAAAAGCCAGTCGGCCGTCTCCCACAAATGGGACTTAAATGAATTTCTTATTCTTATTTTCTTAAGACGAGGCACAGACGCCAAACGAAAATTTTGCAAGCAAATAAATATATGCATAAATGCACAAATGCGAAGTTATGCTTTCTAAAAATATTTATTAAGTGTAAATTGTTTTTTCTTATTCAATAAAACGAAATTGAGTTTTGATAAATATCAACTTTTTTAATAATCAAAGTATTGTGCTTAACGTTTCGATGATATATTGTTCATCATCATCAGAAACTTATTTAAGTTTTATTACTAATCTATCATCTTTGTTAATCGAGATTCGTCAAAAATTTGAATGATAACATTTTTTAAATATTTAAAACCATGTGATAAATGGTGTCTGCTTCTTTCACGGTTTTAAATAATTTGATCTAAATTTTTAGCGAGTTTCCATTGACAAAGATGATAGATCAGCAACAAAACAAAAAAAAGTTTCTGATAAAGGTGAACCATATGTAATCGATACATTAAGCACAATATTTTTTATTATGTTATTAAAAAGTTGATTTATTAAAACTCAACTTCATTTCATATTTATTACATTGTTAATGTGTAAACTTACACGTTCTTGTAAGTTTATATGTACAATGTAAATATGCAGTGGGAATAATCTTGTACGGTCAAAGCGTTTTCTCTTTGTATATTGAAGAATTACGATGAGCAATTCCATAGTTCCGAAATTAAAACAAAAAAAATTAAGCAAGTTTACAATTGTGTAATATTTCAGCTCGTTATCAAATTGCCTTATTTATACCCGTCGATACTAAATATAAAGCAAATTAATTCGATAAAGGGCAGTGAAGCACTCACCAAATCTGTTGCGGTGGAGACCACCGGATTCTTTCAAGCGGTGGCTCAATATTTTACGACTTACACAGCCATCCACACAAAAGTTTTTCTAATCTAAGCACGTGTCTACTTGCGGGAAGACTGTGTATGTGTTGTGTAGAGAGTGCGCATAATTTTTAAAACAAAAACAAAACTATGTCCTCTGCCCTCTTTCGTTGTACATTAAAAATAAAACCAAACGAATTTTTTAATGAATTAAGGAACTACATCCAACAACAACCATTTTTCCTTTCACTGTTCCATAAATGCATGCAGCATGCGTGTACAATATAAATATACGTGATGTAATGCTGTTGCCTGTTTCAGGTTCCGACGCGACTAATCCCAGAGTCCTGATTAATTAGGTGAGTGTTGATGATCTCGGTCATTAGGATGATTCATGTCACCATGCGGCTTGGTAATTAGTCCGGTGCTTTCGTTCAAAACGCTCGCAACACCAGCGCTTCAGAATAACTCATTGTAAAGGTCCCCGCCGTTGCCGTCGTGTTTTCTCTACGTTCGCACATTTCCCCTGTTTCGTATCACTTTACATTTTACCCCTATATAAATTCTTCGCAAACTTAAAGAAGATTAAAATATTTGCCGCCATCCATTTATTACTTAGCCCACTGCTTCTATTTCCGTACTCGAGTAGATGCATTTCCACGAGCTTTAGTTGCTTTAGCTTAATTCTCCGTTTCCGGATCATTTAACGTTAAAGCTAGTTTTATAAGAACGCTATCTTCATAGAAATATACGCATACGTCATTTATAGTGAAAATTCTACGCCAATAAAATAGTCGAAATTTATCCTTACCACAAACAAAGTATTGATATAATGTGATTGGTGGTGGCATATGTGTTGCGTGAACATTTTCAATGGAGCCTCATATGTATATAGGCGTCATACATAGATTGCTACTAAATTCCATACAAAGAAGATGCGCTTGCATTAAAATGATAGCCAAGCAATGATTGTAGTGCTGTGATTAGCTTGGCAAGAATGATACGTTTTGTTACTAAAGCCACCTAAAGCATTATGAACAGTACCATTTGCCCCCTATAACGTTAATCAAAATAATGTTAATGTAGCCCATGATATTGACGGAACCAATCACAGCAAAATCAATGTGAGGAGAGAAAACACTGGCCAATAGATCAGCGTTGCTCCAAGTGTTTTTCTGCCTTACATCACTATGTGCTTCTCTACCTCACATCGCTATTTGCTTCTCGTCTTGTATCACTATGCTTCGAGAAAAATATCAGGATGACGTGTCCTTTGGCTAGTGATTTCTCTCTTTACATTGCTTTTGCCGTGAGTAATTCCATCAATACCAGAAGGGCTATATTAGCATTATTTTGATTATTGCTTCTATTTTTTTCATTTTTTGATGCGCTATAACATTATGCATAAAACATCCAACAATTGCTTAACATAGTATGTGTCATGATACTCCACACTTCGAAAATCTTACTGTTACAAATTTTTAATGCACTCTGCAGATTATTCCTTTCTTCTCCAAAATCTCGTTAGCACATTGAAATTTATATAGCTTTTGTTGTATAAATTAGACATTCCGATAAAGCTCAATATTTATATTACTGCAAAATTGCTGAAAAAAATAACTGCTGTATGTTTGAATGATAGAATCTTGAAACACAATAAAATTTATGTATAAACAGTGAGTAAGATTGGATTGACCTCTGGGTTAGGATACCGCTATCGTTGTTACAATGTCCATCACATGTCTTGTTTTATCAAAATATCTGGTTATGTAAATGACAGCAGGGACGACAGACTGTTTTCTTGGCCGCTAGTTAGGTCGGCAAAAAAATTTAATAAATTTGTTCGATTTTATCGGTCTGATATTATGTTCACACGCATTTTAAACCGTAGTGTACATAAGCGACAGAATTATCGTTCTCCGACTGTGCCGTTTGCTCTATGCCTTAGTTCTGGCGCTAATAGGTATAGTAGGTGTTAAAGACATGCGAACAAGGCAATATTATAACATCTCTACCATGTTTGTTTGGTTACAGATTAAAGCTTTATGATGGCAACTCAACTTGAAGTAAAAGTATGATTTAAAAAAAATAGCATGTCACTTTTATTTCCAAAGGATTATGTATAAATTTTGATAAACATGCTCATACTGATCTTCCTTGTGTGTATGTTCTTTGGTTCAATTTCGTGATTCTTTTTTTTTTTTCAAAACGGTTCCATATTCTTTTAAAGAATTTAGGTTTCCACGTTGAAACCGCGTCGTAATTGCGTGAGTCTGCCGACGTTTCGCTCTCAATTGCATGGAGCTCCTTTTGGGCTGCTGCATGTTGTGTCACTGCTGTGAGAAGTGTACTTTAATATTGTTCCATAACTTATATACCTTTAATACTTGCTTTAATATTGATTTTTAAATGCTTCCTTCGAAAGAATCTGTCTTTCTCAAAGTGCTATATTTTGTTTGTTTATTCATATGTGCCCAAGTAATCCAAAGACTTCCATTTTTAAATGTTTGACTTTTTTAATAATTGTATGCCTTGATGCAGACGACATGAATTTTTCTGATTTAATTCCAATATAGATACCGTGTCAAATTTTGTATCTGTTTTTGGCAAAAGTTATTACAAAGTAAACTTCTGAAAATATTTTTATATAATTGAAAATTCAGTACGTAGTCGCATAAAATAATAAAATGGCTGGGCGTACCTCACAGTACAATATATGTATATATGAGCAATTCTATGTACAAAATTGCCAAAATTTTGAGATCCAAGGCCAACATTTTTTTAAATAGGAAGGGTATCACTTTTATGATTTTTGAAAAGAGTATTTTTTCCGAGTTCAGGTGTAACGCGTCTTTATTTTAATTCTCGCGGAAACTAGAAACAAAATCAAACAACAAACTAACAATAAAAATTACACAAGAGGTGCTCAAAATGTTTTACCATTCACTTTTTGACAGCAGTGAAGATGTTGAATAAAATTTTATGAGAAATTTGTCCCTGCATAATTATTTCACAAAATTCGGTTCTACGATCAAAATCGTTGACACCCAACTTCTGAAACAAAAAAATTAATTTTGTACGGATGGTAGCGTGAACTTTTAGTACTTTTTGAATTGAGGTAGCAAAGCCCCAATGTCATACCTGCCGCGTTGATGGCTTCGAGTTTTCTACTAAACTTAAAATGATATTCAAAGAATTTTCATCATTTGTAGCACTTTTTGTCTTCCCAACTCTCATATGCTCGGTTCGTTAAAACATCTCAAACCTTTGGATACCGTCGGGTTTGATGTTGGTTGCCCATTAGAATGAAATTCGTTGGAAAGTCTCGCAACTGTGTCTTGTATCTCCAAACGCTATCGTCACCAATATTTCAATTCTTCCAGTTTCACTTAAGCAACGCGTGTTGCGAAAATTACATAACCTTGGCAAATTGAAACCAACTACTTTTCATTTCTTTTAATCAGATGTTTTTGGATAGATTTTATCACATTTTTATTAAAAATAGTGCAAGCAAAGCTGTTTTCAAAAATCATAAAGCTGACCCCTCTTCCTATTTAGAAAAAATCAAATTATTCTTGGTTCTTAAAAACAAATGACACTTAATGTCGAGAAAATTGCAGACTTCTTCGCTACGTTGTAAAGTTTGGCGACTTTACAAGAAAAAACGCAATATGTATAAGAATGGAAGTTTGTAAATAAGACGTGTAACAACTAGGTTCACTTTTGTTAAAGAAAACCGTGTAAATAAGAATAATAATTGTCTTCGCTAATTATGTAATTGTAGAATAAATCCTTGGTGTCAATTCAACTTGCACCAAACTTGTAAAGAAAGATTGTGTAATGGCACAATATCTCCTGTTCAAATCTTGTTAATTCTAGGCACAAGTGGATAATAAGAACTTTCACATCCCCTACATCATTTGATCGATTGATTTTCATAGACAGTATGTAATTTATTCTACCGATTCACCGTACGATACACGCTTCGCAGCATTTGTTCAAGTATTACATGCAGACATAGATAAAGCCAATAACATTCTATTTAATAACAAGCCGTATTAACGCCGAAGTTTATTCGATAATTAGTAAACATGCGTAACACGATGAAATCAATTATATATAGAGAGAGAATATGACGACGTATTATCGACCCAATACCGCGTTAACAAGTTAGTTTAACTCCATGTTGCGATTTTAATTACGCAAGCGACATACTATTCTCTCGTTCGGATCCAAATTACGCCGCCCTATATTTTAATATTCAATTGACTAATAATGAGCGAAGAAATCGAATTTGCGGGACGGACCTACACGCTCACAAGTACCGTACGCGCTAGCATATCGGCGATTCGAATTCCGATAAATTATCGTCGGCAATAGATACGTGATAACACCGTGATAGGCCAGCGCATATCGGCATTATTAATTCAAAATTAATCTGTTTGGTAAAATTAGATCTAGCGGTCAATTTATTTTACCCTAATAACATTTATCTGGGGTATTGTGGGGAATATGTTTTACCAGAGCTTCGAAAATATAGTTTACTATGCGGGAGCTAATCAGCAATGCTGCTGAAAAGAATATACTATTGACTACTTTGAAACAAGCTTCCTGAGTCACTCTAGACACAAGTATATTGAAATAATAAATAGTTAGACAGATATGAGTAGAGTAGGCAAATTCGGGTGCGCACCATCGGCGCAACTAACGAATGGACCCCCGCATGCGAAACACTAGTCAGTATCTAGTTCACTGTCGCCTGGAGCGAACGTAATAGTAGCAGCGAGGTATTCTGTGTTCTGTTTTTAATAATATCGAAGGTACGTAGATTAAGAAAACAGCTATCATTAAAGACAGTGAATAGGTTCATTCGGGATTATCCGGATTTGACTTACGACGGCGTAAAAATTAAATGTTTAGTGTGCGATATATATCACAAACACATTGTAAACGGCATGTGCAAAGTGCAAACCATAATAATATCAAAACCGGTGTCGCCGCAAAATACGAACAATTCTTATTTGATTTATGTACAATGATGATTCAGTGTAATCTGGCGTTTACTTTGTTAAACAACGATTGATTTATTTCATTTTCAAACAAATACGCCAATATTACATTACCGAGCAGCACCACGTTACGAAATTATTTACCATCTGTGCGTGTACATTTAGAAAATAAAATTAAGGCTGAACTGAAAAATAAAAAAGTGTGCTTGTGTGCGGATGAAACAACTGATTGGAAAAACAGATCTGTACTTAATGTTATGGTGCACAAAATGGAACCACATCAATCATCATCTTCAATTTTATTAGCTTCTAGACGAATAGAATGTACTGCCCAAGTAATTTTTAAAAAATGGTGTTATTGGAAAAATATCAAGTCTTAATGTATATGACAGATGGTGCCGCAACCATGCTTTCTGTAGTCCGGTCTCTTAAGGAACAGTGTGGTAACTTTTTACATATTACGTGTACAATTCATGCTCTACATGTTGTCGCAGAGACAATTCGTAGATGTTATTCACAGGTGCGTGAGCTAATTGCAAGTACAAAAACAGTGTTTCTAAAATCCCAAAAACGTATTCCCGAATTTCACAGACTGTGTTTTCATACACCTGAACCACCACAACCGATCCTTACACGTTGGGGAACATGGTTACAAGCCGCAGTTTACTATCATAAATATTTTGTGAGTATAAAGAAGGTGGTTCTATTATTTAATCCGAAAGAATGTGCAGCTATCAAAAGAAGTCAGAAAAAATTTGAAGATAACATTCTTCACTGCCGTTAGAGGAATCTCTGCAAATTTTGAAAGATGTACACGCACAGCTTCGTTCAGTAGAAGACGCAAAAAATGAGCGTGTTCTAATTAAGTTTGAAAGTGTTTTAAATTTTGCAACACTTAGACAAATTTGTGGATGTTTGCCTACAGATGCGTTAAATTGTTTAAAAGATTTATTAACAATCAGGAACAGCTACCGATTTCGTACTAATAACTCTTCAGGGAAGAATTACAAGCACTAGAGACCTCGTCACGGTCTTTTCAAACTACATCTTGCTGTGTACAAAACATCAAGCATTAAAAAAATGTTTATTTAATTTTAAGTTTTATTTATGCAACTCGTTCTTCAAGTTTTTCATGTGGACCCTTGATGTATTGTCCCCATTTTCAAAGTGAGGACTACAGCTTTACGCGAAACGTCAGGAGCAAGAAACGAAGCAACACGGCGAAACCCCAGAACCGCTACGACCATGACTCACAACCGTAAAAGTCTGAAATATTTAAGATTCATGTTTCTGTTACTGACGCATGAGTTCAACCATAAGTGTATGGTTTCTCGAATAGATGAGCTAACTCCAGCGAAAGCTTTAGCTAACTTAAACTGAACACGAGCAACATATGAATGTTGAAGACTTGAAGAGTTGCCAAAGAAACACCCATTGAGCTAAGAATCGAACTGGCCGTCGTAGGAGGCAAAGACATATCAGCGATAATTTGCAAATCCATTGGAAACGTCTAAGTCGTAACATATATTAAAATTCCGCCTTTCGCTGATTCAATTTTGTTTTGTTTCTTTTGTTGCCGATTTAGTTCTTGATTCATAACATTCCAATTAGTTTTACATTTATTACTTGAACACACGCATTACATGAAACAAATTTGCATTTGCATTTGCAAATTATTTGCATTTCCTGTAAACGGTATTTTTTTTAAATATAAGTTAACCTGTTCTAACGAAAGAAACGAAAACATACATATCTTAATAAGTTTCAAATTTATAAAGTAAAAAAAATAGACATAGAATGCAAGATGTCATTCCTAGTACGTCAAAAACCGTAAAATACAAATAACCTATATCAAAAATTAATAGTACTTTTTTATGTGGTCATAAATTATAAGCTAGTATAACACGTTCAAAATAGTCTCGATGTTATGGGTCAAATATGTTCCGGCCCATAAAAATTATATAGCTGGTTATATTGGATTTTCAGCGAAATTTTATTACAGTAACAGTATTAATAATTGATTTTAAGTAATCTACACCCGTAGTTTAAATCTATAATTTCAAGAGTACGTAGTAGGTACTATTTTTTCTGCGTCACTAATACAAATATATTGCTTTATTTATGTCAATCTATAGATCTACCATATGCAGATCAGTAAATAATCAGTAAATTTTGTGAATGTAATGAAGGGGTTCCAACGACAACCTGAGATATTCTTTAGTACACGACGGTTACCAATTTCAGCAGCTTACTCATTTCTAATAAAATGTATGTTCAATTAAACTCTTTTATTTTTTTTTTCTGTGTAGTACGTTATTGCGTTTCAGTTAATTCTGATGCATAATACCACACGATAGAGGACCATAGTAAGTAATTTAAAAAAGGATATTTAATATTTGAAATTTTTTTTATAACATTTCTTTCTTTTCAGCATCTCATAATAAGAAAGATCGCTACCTCGTCGACATTAGCTTTAAAATGGCCTTGTTGTTGGATACACTTTTGCAATCTTTGCGTTAATGATTGACAGCACCTCTGATGTATGCTTGAATTATTACGAAATCTATTAGCAGACTCCATAATTCTGTTCCATAACTGCTCTTCATTATTTAGTACTACTGCATACATTTCTCTTCAGCACGATTCAAGACGATTGCTGATAAGTACATTCAACCCTATAACTAAATTTAGCAGCACATATTATCTATCAGATCACGTACTGCTGACCTCTACGCCACCGGCGAATACATCTTCAAACTTCAACGTTTCTCTTTTACCTTCCAGGTCTAGGAAAACGATTTCTACGACAAAAAGCGTTTTTGACCATAAATATCAACCGCAAGGTCAAGTTCAAGGTCACAGCTTGATACCTCCCTCAGGACATATTCTTTTATGAAGGATTCTCTAAAAGATTATTGCGATATTTCGAAACTGACAAATAGACTCAACTTAAAATGTTCATTGGAGTAATATATCATCATAACCTTCTATTTAGCGCAAGATTTGGTTCAAAATTCAAGGTACCGAACACGAGGGATTTTTGCCCTGCTTTTTGGGTCACTCTTTTCTTTAACAAATGAATTTAATTATTTCAATCATATCGATTTGTCAGTGTCGCTCTCCGAGACAGATAGAACTATTCTCATAAAGAATTAATAATCTCATTTAAAGTTTTTATAAATGAATTTTGAACTATATTACAGAAAAGATAAATAATATATTTCTACAAAAGCGTTGTACAGAGCACTGAAAAAGATTATAGGATTAGAGTTAAGCATAAACATTCTTATATCCTTCCCATTCGTTTAATCATTTGCAATTTAATCGTTTGCTCTTTATAACGATTGAGACCGTCTATCTGCTATAGAATTCCAATTGGTTAAAAACCATTCTTTTAAAGAAGTGCCGCAAAACCCTTAACTCACAAGAGCAAATCCAATTATATTACAATTAGAAATCAAATTATTTCCCGTGATGATGGCGGGCACAATCGTGACAAAACGGCTCGGCCCTCTTTGTTCTTCCGAAGTCGTGAAACGTAAATTTGCAGCGACTCCATAAAATTGAATTACGGCGCGCGAATTAAAACAATTCCGTAGCAAAAGTGATGGGGCCGTTTTCAGTATGGGATGCGGGAGCGATAGAGACACGCCGAGAGAGCAAAAGCCCGAAAAGCAACAATCCGCAATTTAATATCGAAAAGCCACGTCATGTACACTTCAATTGTAATAATTATTACGCGTCGGAGCTTTCTGCCGAGCGCGGGCATCCTCATCTGGCGCCAGTCATCTCCTACCTCTTTGCCTCTTTTAGTTCCTTCGTTTCATCCCGGTAATTGAAATAAGTGGCACATAGAAGAGAAGCTATTATTGTTTATTACTCGTATAGTCAACATCGTCAAATCAATTCGCATCTGCAGTAATTGGATTATTGTATGACCACATATAGTGTTAATCTGATAAATTGCGAAACACGTCAATCTAAAAAATTTCGATGAAAGATTTGAATAAATCAAGTCCAAAACAATGTAAAACGCAAATTTATAACTCGCTCTTGCAAACATTTCTACAACGAACAACTTGTCTCAGATTTGAATACTGAATTTTGGCATCTTATTTATGATTTAGCCTAAAAGTTAGCTTCTGCTATACGTCGAATTACATCTGTTCAGATAATAGTAATTTGGCGCTAAACGGCAAATTTGCTAAAGTTCAACCCTTTTTCTATGTACCGGGTGGCCAAATAAGAATGGCAGCCGACTATATCTTAGAAACTAGTAATAACAGAGCTTTCTTGTAAAATCTTTTTTAATAAATGTGCCCAAAAGAATATATTGAAAATAAGTTTGCAGTGCGATTTCCAGGCAGACGACACCACAGTATCAAAGTTTTGTTTCGGCTAGCATCGACTCTGAACAACAGGAAGTATTTATCTCCCAATGCATAGAAAACGCGGGGCAGGCCGCAATGAAGAGAGCGTTATTAATATTTTGGCCTAGATGAAGTTGAATTCCCATATAAGTACTAGAGCAACTGCAAGAGACTGTATATTCCGCCCTGCCTCTATCATTTCAAATATAATTAATGAAAGAAAATCCTCTCTAACTATAAGTTTTGGTCAACGATATTATAGAGAAAAAAATTAAAAACATTTTCAATTTGCTGGCGCTTCTGGTTGCAGCGGAAACGGATGTCAGCTTTCTTATTTCAAATAAAACATGGAAGGTGGTCAAAATAATTCATAAATAAAGAATTGTTTCCAAATATCGACGAAAATTTTTATTATAAATAGTATTGAGGTGAGATGAATTACATTTGATAACAAAAGGTTGAAAAAGGAAGCTCGAGAAATGTGAACATGATATGTGGTGAGCAAAAATGGGATCCCCAAAGGTACGATAAAATCAAATGTTGAATATATTAAAGGATTAAAATTTATAATGACAAAGAATATATGATTTAAATAATTTAGAGCAAAAGATTAACAAGCAACGAATATGGATCCAAAAGGAGAAATTTTAAGTATGAAATACTGTGCGATTTGATCCGATTGGGCGCAGTTTTTCCACCAATGGCTTCTCATGGCGCGTGATAGTCGTCTTCTTTTGCGGAAATAATCACCCTGGCACTGTAGCACCTTTACAATGCACCGTAACCATTATCAGATTTGTTTCAGCTAACCACCGTTTCTCTTCGGACATTGGTCACTTGTCTACTCTGGTTGCTTATCGCCAAGTGAAGTCCTGTTCTTCATAATGATACTGCTGATGATATTTCCATTTCGCCCCGGTATTCCGAACATTGTTCCTTTTATCATTTCGCAGTATCACGAGCAGAACAACAAATCAGGCGAGTGAAAAAATCAATAATTTAACCGAAACTTCATACCATATATAGATATAGCAAAAAACTACGGAATAAATTCTATTTGGGAGTGATAAATAATTGTAAATTAAACTCAATTGTGAACAGGAACGCCCCGCTATAAAATCCAGCAAAAAAGATAAATAGAGGCAGTTATAACGTCATGCCTATGAATACCTTTACACTTGATGCTACGCTGTCAGCGATAACCCATCAGTTCATAAACCAGATGCTCTCAAATAAAGCAATTGAATTGTTGAAATCGGGGAATTTCATTGGAAAATTTAGTTAAAAAAAAATCTTTACCTTTAAAGTTAAATTAAAATCAGCACAATTCCTGAGTCTTAGAGCAAAAGATAAGAAACAAATTCTCTTGAATATTTATCGTACCAGTAGAAACATGAACTAATTCCAAATTAAAGGAGGAAATAAATCGTTTGGATGTCAAAAGGCCAATTGAAATTTAATTAACCCTCCGCACAATTTCGAATCATTACATCTAAAGATATTGTTTTCTGAAGGAAGCGCGCCAATTCGGTTCTCCCGATGCCCGTAGTGTATTATTTTTCATTTAGTTGTTCGCGGTCTAATGAAATATCGTCAGATAATGTATGTCGATAAATGATTTAGCGCCGGATAACAGGGGCCGGTAGTGATTTAGTAGGCCAATTACTTACGAAGAGGAAGGAGCCCCTCATCTCCGTCTCCAGTTGGATTTATCTCTTGGAAATAATAAACTCGTTTTGGTTAAAGAAATTCAATTTGCAAGTGCGCGGGTGACATAACAAAGATCCATCGTCCCTGGAGAAAATTGCGATCTGATTAGGTCGGTGTATATGCTCTTAACAAAATATTCTATTTTAATATGTCCACATCATGTCGTAGCAAAATTTCATTGTCTTATTTAATATTTAGTTAGAGTAGAACATCTCGCTCACAAAGCTCCTTAAATTTCACGATATTCCAACTGTGTATCGAATTGTACTTATAAGTTTCCTGATGAGGAAACCGCAACATAAATCGACCTATAGAAATGAAAGTGTGTGCATTAATAACTAGAAACAAACACTTTGCAGATTATTACTTTTCAGTGGTCGTTTTTGTAACTGGCAAAGTATTTTTATAGTATTTTGCGGGGAAATACTGCAATCGGTAGCGAAATTAAAGAGAAACTCCGAACTAAGAATTATTTCCTAGGGCCTCTAACTCTCCAGCGATTCTTTCTAAAATTAGTTAAGGAATAGATTGAGCATTATAAAACAATATCATGCAGGTTTCAGTAATTGTTTCGTTAGCGATAGCAAGATCTTAGTATCCTTTCCATAGTTTTCGTTGTAATCTTTACAGGAACATAAAATTTAAGAATGAATTGCAATTTTTAGCTACTTCACGCATTAACATTGCAACTTTTTAATATTATGGTTTTGAATATTTTTTCCTTTGAAAGGCTCTGTGTCTTTCTTGGTAAACAGTCCACAATAACTGAATATACGAAAGACAACGTAGATTTAGGAAAACTAAGTTGCTCTTTAGGTTGGACTTCTCTTGCCGTCATTAAGGCGATCCTGTCAGCAAAGTCCTAACCTGCGCTAAGCGAGTAACTTTATTGACGGCCTACGGGGCCTATTGTGACCTAAATATTGTGGAATCTATCCCACCCTCTCATTGTCCATAATCGAAACCAACCATAAAAACCAAGAAACCAGAAAAGAGTCAATCACAGGACTTTAATAAATATTCTTGAAAATTGGCGTTTCTTCGGAGGGATATTGAATATGACATATCTTTGTCAATCTTTACACTTTTGAGAGTAATTATTTCGAATTATTTAATTACAATACTTCATGGCTTTGTTACCGTTATCCTCTTTAAGGACAAGAACGCTAGACCTTACTTTAGGGTTACTAATAATAAGATGTCAGCTTCCTTCAGATTTCTTCTACAACTGTAAAGAGATAGACTTGTGAGGGTACTTCCGAAAAAAGAGGGCTTTTATTCCATCAGATTCTATTATAGTTTTTGAGGTCTTGTACTTAGTCTTGTATTGTCTTTCAAAATAACTTCATTTCTGAAACAAGCTATTGTTTTGAATATGTAAATTTGATATTAAAGCATAGGAAATGATTATATTTTGCTTTTCCAAACTCTACGTAGACCTATTTTCCTTTCTAGAAAAGCACAATATGAGTTTAATCAGCGTTTTCCTTTCGATGCATTCAACTAACAAAAACGAAGCAACTGTGTCGTATTACCGTCGAAGCCCTCAATATATAAACGATTAACTGTAACAGAGCTTACACATAATAGGTACCAAAGATGACCAGTAGCCAACACAGTACGACTGGCTAACTTATTGAGACGGAAAGGACGACGAATTGCTTACTGCCCCTTTCACAAAAGCATTTAAATCTTGCCCCATATAAATCCCGCTCATTCACTCGCCCTTAAGTTAATTGGTTTCGGGTAGTTCGTAATGTTGGACAACCCTAGGCACTGTCAATAGAAGACCGGCCTTAGCAGTCACCTTCATCAAACGGGATTGTAACACGCTTTCGTTTTCGTAAGTAATGGAATCTGTGAATACACGTATGTATAACGCGGGTTTACTGCGTACCGGCCATAGAGATAAAAACGAGGTTGTCAATTTGGCGTGCCTTTAAATAATACCCTCTTTCACAGAATTTCATATCACGTAACTTATTCGATGGAACTGCCTTTTTCTTGTATTACAAACTGTAAATCGCAGAATAGTTCAAGCGGCGCACTATAATATGACACCATCTATAAATTTTTAACTACTTCTAGTTAGGATATAAAGTTGGCTTCGAGCGAGGTTACACAATGCGCCAGAGAGCTATAAAATCACGAGTTAATACTGCTTTTACTGCACAATGCATCTAATTAATAGCCCTGTGCTTGAGATGGTTGTACTTGCCTTTTATTTAGAAGATCAAAATAATATTTCAGAACATAGAATCATCACTATTATTAGTTCCTTATTATTAAACTTTATTGCAACTCACCAATGAAGAATTTCTTTTACAGTCTAGATTCCAAAGTAGCTTCGGTGACAACATAGTACATTTATCTGATACTACCACTTTTTTAGTAACAATTGAAAAGAAAGTACTTAAAAAATCAGTTTAAAGAGTGCTACTTTTAGATTATGTTTACAAGTTTTTTGACGATTTCAAACAAAATTTCGATTGGTGGCGGTGCACACATACTAAGAGTAACCAATAATTTATACAAATAAACGCTAAATTCAAAAACTAACTGAACAATTAACTCGGTACCTTTTCTCTGCGCAACATGGAGTAATGTATATAAATGTAAATGATGTAACCGCCCGATAAAATGTTCTCGAATTGTGACTTACCTTTTAAAAAAATATAATTTAATACCAGTTTCATTGCATTTAAAGGTAAACTATGCTTGCTGTTTTGTAGAATAGATATTTCAAGCTTAACAAAAAATACGATTTATTGTGCACATTATATTCACTGCTATGCCTACCAATGCAGTACGCAAATTTTTTGATAATCTGTCAGCGATTCAAGCTTTTTTTTCAAATATATTTGTTTATAATCGCGCCCCCTCTTGTAAAAATATCACGCACTGCCACTGGCTAATAAAATAATACACCAGCAGTTTTTAAAAGTTTAAACCAAAACACCTTTCCTACCATCTCTAAGAAATTTAACAGCTAGCGCTACTAGAAGGGGAAAGGCAACTTATCTGAGCTACTCTGTGCGAATTTTGAATAACAGAACGGTGTGGAGAGAACTACGCGACCTAAATATAATCCTTGGCAACACGACAGATGCAATGAATAATCTTTTCCTCTTTGTCTTCAGACGTTTCTGATCCGAGTTCTGATACCGTTAATTTCTACTGAAGTCTCGCAACAATTGTAAATTTACTACAACCTTGCTTAAATTTTCATATTGTTTCTGAAGATGACGGCCATCCGCAGTGTGTCTTCTAAATCTATCGGCTGTGGTGGAATTAATCAGATTAATCAGATTCAGCTATGCTATCCTCATATCTCAACGTCTGAAGTCAGATTTACAATCAATATTTTTGCAATATTTTCGGTTCTCGTCTTTGGAAATACTTCTGAAGAAACGAGGTCTGGCATGATATCGAGAACTATTGAATTAGAAAAACAGATTAGCGTTTACGTTGCCTCCCATAGCAGCTTATCTATCTATCAATCCAGGTTCAGGCTGAGCTACGCCTACGCCACTGAAATTAGACAGAAGACGAGTTATTTACCCGTTCCACCCAGATCGTCACTGTAGAAAGCTAAGCTGGTAAAATTAGTTACTAATACCCCCGCCACCTGGATAGTAAATATAAAAGGGCTAGAGATACCGAAAAAGAAGCTAAAGGGATTAAAAAATTAAATATGGCTTGCATATAGCAGTAACTTAGTAATGCGCAATAGTTTAATCAGTGCTGTTCGCGCAGGGTAGGTAACGTGAATCACTAACGGAAATTAAGCACTGCATAATGTGAAATAGGAAATATTACTCTTGTTACTAGACAACAATTCTTATAAAACAAAGATTTTAAAATATATCTCCTAGATGACGTTTATAAACATGCATTTATTTTGGTTATTTCGTATTTTACTAGTTCTATGAACTCCCTAAGATGTCCGCAATGTGTATGAATCTACCCGCACGTTTATTATTCATGTAAATGGAATTATGTTTTCCTTCATGAGATTCTTTCATAAACACATTAGAGTTGCAAATATTTACCAAGTTTTATGATGCAGCCGCTACAATAAACAAGGTGCGGCGGCGTACCGCACAGTTTGCGTACGCGATTCAACGCTTCGCATAAATGCACGCGGGAAACATAGATGCAGACGTGAATCTGCGCAATAAATCGATGTACAAGCGCCAATGTAAATAATTTAGCTCTCAAACTGCGAACTGATCATCGGAACGTACACAAAACTGAGTGAATATACGTCTACACATAAGCACACAAACCGGAGAGCCTCCAAGACGCCACAGCGTCTCCTCGGAATTGACTCAGATTCTATACGTTTATACAAACGTATAGTAGAACTACATATGTATGTAGTAGATTATATTTATATATATATACATGTAGGTATATACCTATGTATGTACTTAAGATTACCTCCAACCAGTCACAAGAGGAACTATCTAGGGATCGGTCCTGTCAATATCTATACTTTGAGTGGGTTAGAACAGCCGTTATCGGCCGGAAACGGAGAAATATTGACAACCTACTAAATGTACAAAAAGTCCTTAATGAATGGAATTATTCAGTGAGAAAATGCGGGTCGAAATTTTGAATTAATCTTCTCTTTCACAGCATCATCCCTTTGTTTGATTAGATTCCGAAGTTGCTTATAAATTATTGATGAGAATAGCCTCTTTCAATGAATTAAACAATATCGATGAAACTGATATGATTTGATAATATTAAGATGAGATTAAAATGATTGAGCACGAACTAATATACCAAATTTTGCATTTTACAAACGACGAACTTCATTGAAATGTTGCATTTGTCATCTTTCTACAAAACGGTGGTGCGTTTAGCTTTATAGCAATCCGCAGCTTCTGTTAGTGAGTTGAGGATGCCACACGAACCCCCTAAAACGAAACAAATCAGCAACTCAATATGTTTTACAATTCAGCAGCAAAGCGTAGATTCTTTGTTTAGTTATACACAATTGCTAGTCCCTATACCATCCGTGATAAAGCGAAATCGGTTAAGATTTGTTACATCTACAAAATGAACTTGTAATAAGAAATCAAATTAAAGGTTATTTACTTTTCCGTCCTCTATCAGCACCTATTTTATTGTCCCTTTAAAATTAGAAATATAATTAAGCGCTAGTGCTATTTACGTCACGCGAACATCAATGGTTTGTCAGAACCAAATGGGATTCAGAACATGTGTAAGGAGAAAATTGACGGACCGATTGGTTTCGAGAAGTGAAAAGGAAACGGAAGACAAAGAACGAATACGGGATGGAGTTTGTTCTAACACGGTTAAAGGGAAATCCTTAAAAGTTCCTCTCCAATTTGTTCCGAATTCGCCTGCCTGCCTATGTCGACTCCTACTTAATACATTTACGAATACTATTCGTCACTATGGCTCCTCCATGTACGCTTTTACCGAATTGAGAACACAAAAACGTATTTAATTTAGCTTCCTGCATCAGCTAGAAAGCTAAATTGAATTAGTGCTAGAACAAATCCGACGACTAAAAACCTGATTCAACTGATACGTACGTCGTGATAATTGGGTGTAAATTATTGGATATCTAGTTTTAATTACCCGTTTGAACTTTCCAGCCATCTATGTAACTTGTTTGTATTTACATATGCCATACTGGCATTGTAACCTATGGAATGGGTTATTCAATCCTTCTTTTTTTGTTACAGCTTAACGTAACAACAAAATGCGAATTAAAAGTAAGATACATTCCATGTAAAACCTGGTCTGCTATACATATCTAGGTAACAAGGATTTTACGCTAAAATTGTTGCAGTGGTAGTATTGATTCAGCAACACCCTTATTTGGGGTTATAACCGGTCTCAGCGGGCGGTAGATAGGGCACCATCCTTGCGGAGGTTAGTGGTCTAATTCAGGGATTACGATGAAGCCTGCTTGCTAGAAATAATACCCGTCTGGATATTCACGGCACTGCGTACAACTGTTTTTGCATGAAAATACCGATATACGCATCTCTTTCAGAGAAACAAAAATATTTTGATAAGGACTATAATACCATACAAGCAAACGGTAGAAACCAAAAAAATAGTAAAAATTAATTGTATTAACTATTCAAATATAGAATCATTTTTAATTAATTACTAGGTACTACCTCCAAGTACGTAAATATTAATAACAGCAAGGATTGTATGTACGGGTAATATGGCAAGCACAAAAGTATCGGCACACTCCGCACCGCACAGATTTAATTCATTAATCCGGGACAGCTGTTTCGAGGGTGGCTCGATCCTCATTTTTAATCATTAACGGAATGATGGTAAGATGAACTCTAAATCTAACATACCTGCTCTATCCGTACCTCTTGAAAAAAATATATTCACAAGCACCCTTTTGCTGCCTACACACTATACAAACTTAATTTAATATTATGCTCGGTTTCGTTTATGTGTTCTATTCTACCATATCGATAGGACCTGATGTGGTCTTTGAATCTGGTGCCTATGACTCTTATCGTTTGACCAATACAGGCTTTGTTGGCCACTGCAAGCGATAAATTACCCGGTTAGTAAATTTTTAATAGGCAGTACGTTTTTAGAACTGTGGGATTTGAGATTGTCAGTTTTAACGTACAATTCGCATTAATACGTTTTGGACAAATTTTCAAAACCTCTAACCAAGGGTGGTAAAGCATTTTTTCCCGTTCCCTTTATCTGCTTTCAAAAAAAAAAAACAACTTTATTTTTCAGTCTCTTAATAGTCCTGAGCTTGCTTGTATTATTTCTTAAACTTAAGAAAAAAACATTTGCTATAAGAATTGAGACAGCATCATCAGTCCTTCAAATTCATACTTCGCTTTAAATATTTTAAACCATTGTTCTACCGCGTTTCCAGCAGTGTAACCAAGGAAAAACCTTTCCGTCGTTTTTCACGGTACAATTCCCACATACATACTTATTCTTGGCATTACTAGAAGAACTAGAACACCAGAGGACCATAATTTCATTTTACATTTTATTGAGATTGCTACAGACTTCCAGAGCTAACTTGAGCAGAATCTTGGTAACTATACGCGAATGTAGTAATTCACAATACCCTTTCAGATTTAATCTTTTATTACGGGAAATTTCTGAAGTTTATGAGTATGTGAAGGTTTTATTCTGGATTTTTCAAGTACATACTACGTAAACGTACGAATTACTATATGACATAAACTTTATGGTTTCTGAAATGAAGTTCGGGATATATGTTATGATGAACCGTAAAGATAAAAGTATCGGTAAAGTGGCTAGTCTGCGCTAATACCCTTTTCGCTAACAAATACATGCCTCTTATTCTACGTTAAATCCGAAAGATGTACTTATCGGTTTAAAATTTAGCATTGAGAATTATGCTTAGGCATGTCTATTTATTTATTAATATGAAGTTACCTTAAATAACGTGCTACTTATTCCGGAAATTTTGCATTGTATCTTCATGAATAGATCTTGGTTTTCGACTCTATTGTCACAAATATTCCAACATTGAAGCGTAAACAGATATGAAACGTACGCAGTAGTCAATTTAATATACTTCGATTGTCTTGTTTGAGAACAAAGACGCAACATATTGCTGTCTGTGCTTTCGAATGGAAGGAAGAAGTGGCTTTGGATTACTTCCTGTATAAACCCGAGAACATCTTTGTGTATGTAATTCTCATCTATGCAAGATGTAACGGTAATGTGGCAATCAATTCTTCACTTTTCATTTAGTTCTTCCATTGGAAATACACTGCCAGTTTCCCATTTTTCCTACAACTGATATAATTCTACCAATTTTTTCAACAGAACTCAGATGGACTGCAAATATATATATCTAAGAATATCGATTAGAATTCGTGGTAGGGTACACAATGGGGATCAAAACGAGTATACAGGTCCTGCTGAGATTGTGAATGCTCATATTTTTCATTTTGGAAAAAAAAAGAAAATTTGACCGATTCATAGGATGAGTAACACCTCCTTTCCCAGTTATCGATAAATATCTATCTTTTCATAAAATTTTGCAAAGGTTTACGAAAAGATCCTTTACTATTCTATTTATGATTATACTCGACCTCATCTGTCTCCTATTCAATTTGTCGGACTCACACAATTGATAGGTAAGGTAATGGATATACGTGAACAAGCTACTGTTATTTACATAGACTTGTCAAATGCCTTTGACACAATAGAGCACCCGCTCCTTCTCTCCAAGTTAGAGTCCTTTGGTTTACTTCCATCTGCTAACTGATTTAATAAAATCATATCTAAGTAATGGTGAGTCTTATGTTTCCTGCAACAACTTTGCATCTAGAGAATTTGCCATATATACAGGAGTTCCACAGGGCTAAATTTTGGCCTTCTCTTATGCGATTTCTTCATAAATGAGATCTTTGCAAATCTTAACTAGCCAGTGTTGCCTTACACCAACGATATTAAATTTTATGCAAAACTCTCGCCTAACAATGATCTTGCTACAAGAAAATGTAAATAAATTTATGCTTGTCATATACACACATCAGCTTCCCAATCACTGTGGATTACAATGTCAATACTGGCTTTACCTTTAAACCGTAAATTTTATCTGTCTGCAAAAACGAGTTCCGGCACCTAGATTCCTGATGCGCTTATGTTTTTAGTAAGCTAGAGTTCGCGTTATTAATGTACTTACAATTTTTAGGAGCGGTAGGGTAAATCCTCACTAAATCTGATCAATAATGTGGTAGATCTTCCGCAGAGCATTACATTCCACACTCCACGTTTAAACTCCAGGAATTAGACCACTTTCGCACCATCGCAAGCCAAAACAAACGTAACGAAGCGTTCACCTATTGCAGTAATCAGCAAATGGTGATGTTCTTGAAACCGAAACTTGATCACAGTCTTCTTACAAAAAAGTACAAACAATGCAGCAAAAGTTTCTGATCAAGCAGCAAATGCATTTAAGAAGAGGGAATACAGATTTTACATTGGAATATTTTGGCAATAACCAGATTCAAGGTGGTTGATTGATGTGATAATAGTGTACCTGACCTCCCTAAAATTTAAAATCTCTCGTTCGTCCAACGGACCAATATGTCTTGAAGAATTTTAAATGTCACTATAGGTCTTATCTGCTAAGGTCACGTTTAGAAGCTTTAGATAATGCAAATGAACTGCTAAACGCTTTAGAAGTTATGGGGCAAGACTATTGACTTCTTCTGAGTTTGAACAATCTAGTAATGAAACCATTGTTAAAGAATTTGAATGTTCAGTCTACTGAAAGATGTAGTGAACAATTTACCTGTCTCAGAAGAGTAAACCGAAAAAGAACGGATCACAACTTTGCGTCGCGTATATTTGAATTTCATTAGACAATTGCCGAAAGGATAAATAACTGTCTCTAAACCAGAAACATGGAAATAAATCATGAATATTATGCACTACTTTTTTGCTTCTTTGATCACAAAGTTTGAAAACTACTTGTGCAGAAGCTTACTCGTCTCTTAAGTCAAATATTGCTAATATGATATCGCTCCCAGTTCCTACTAACATGTGAATGAAAACAACAAATTAGCCAAAACAAAACCAAGGTGAATCGGAAAAGTATCAGCAACAAACAAGAAGATATAAAACACTGGATACAATGTAGCAAAAATATTTTCTAATAAATAAATAAGGGCAATGTTTTTTGCGATAAGATTCCATAACATTTGCGGTATAAATAAACATCTCTACTCATGTATAAAATTTCAAGCAAACGAAATTAAATTCACGGTATATGTTTATGACCACCTTCACTGGAAACTTTTTCATTTAACGTAGATGGTGTAAAATTAAATCCTCGCTTTTCCTGAATTTCTATGCTCACTCGACTCATTCCCATGAACACAAATAAAAATATGGTAAAATGTGTTTAATAAGCGCTATCGGTATAGCATTTGACAAAAAAATATAACTACGTGTGCACAATGGGTTTCAGTAAAGCGTAAAACGATCCCTTTTTACACCCACTCTCAAACACGCATTCGACATTGCAAATACATAGAAGATCGCGTTCCTTTGTGTAGGCCCGAGCCTAAAGCGAAGCCATCCGCCAGGGAAACGCGGTACACAGTTACAGTTACTATGGCGACGTCCTGGGAGTCGTCACCTTAATAAAGTCGCTTCCAGGGTTGCCTATAATACGATCACTATAATGTCAACTGAAAGTCAATTGTTACGGTAAATATTAGTTGAAATATTTACGTTGTACCATCTTCGGTTTGTATTCTTTCTATCGTCCTCTTTATTGGAAGACTGCTCGTACATATTCCACTTCAGTTAACCATGCTTCATTGTTTACTTTATCTCAAGTATGAATAGAATGAACGTCTGAAGCAAAATTATGCTTTTCACCTAAAGCTACTTGTGCTTTTCCATTTGCAGAAGGTCATGAAAAAGGTTTCTCTTACGCGACCACTGCCGGGTACAGTAAATATTTGTATAAATTAATAGAAATTTCTAATCATATTCTTGACCACTCTTGCTAATAGAACCTGTTCAATAAAACCCTATTTTATCAATATTTGCATCACTTTGAGTACAAAATATTGTCTTCATACGAAAAAATAATTATATATAAATAGTAACGTTTCCATTTTAGTCATAGTTAGTTATAAATAACAAAACGTTGCGAATTCATGGTAGCCTTGGGTCTATTTAACATGATATAAACTCGCGACCGATTTCGAGCTAATTAATCATCCTCAGACCAGCTGTAAGGTACAATCAATAGTTAATCTTATCGTGCATATTAAGTGAAATTTGTATATATACCCACAATTAATAACAAGTTATAATGATACAAATATGATGGAATTAAGTTGTTATATTTTTTTAAATATATCACTATCTAATTGAAGAACTGAATAACTGAACCAATAATTGACAAAATAAACAGTTCTATACACACGGACACAACACGTTAAAACCACGACCTCTGTCGCAATAAATGTATGGACGTTAATATTTTATTTGAATTTTACCATGTCTTTCTTATGTGCAAATAAATATCTATGTAGCACAAATTTATGGGAGAATATTAATACAGAGCAGTGTAGGTTGACTAGAGAAATACGTAGATGTCAAGCAGCACCTACAAATTTCTTTTGTTGCTTACTTTCTTACCACATCGAAAACTAATTGGGTGTTAAGAGAAAGATGTTTAAATGGAAACCTGCTGACGTAGACCCTCTAAAGATTATTATTGAGGAAATTCGCAATATGTTCTTTATCAAAAACTGCGACAGTCTTCTGGAAATGTGAGAAATAAAAATCTACGTGAAGAGCATTAATCCAAAATTCTGCCAATCCTGTTTTTGGTCAAATATATATTAAAAAGATTTAATATATTCAGTAACCTGAACTACTTATTCAGTTTAATAAAATTTGTTTTACCTAAGTCTCTTTACAAAACAAGTGCTAAAGTACCGATAAATCTTAATGATATAACCCTTTTTGCCAGATGCCTTATCGAAAAATCACAAAAATTACCTGAACATAACCATAGGAATTCTGATAAAGGCATACATACAAGGAATAACAATAGATGTTGACTCCTATAAAATTAGATGTGTGTGTGAAGTTTCGCCCGAATACTCCTTGAAGGCTAAGCTTGTAGTATTAGACCGTTTTCAAATCTACATCACGCTACTGAGTTACAACTAGTTGAGAAATTTACTGTCATAAAAGGGGAAGGTGGAGAGGGAACTAAAGGCTAACACTGTAAGCTAGGCTGTAACTGAAAACAGAAGAGACACAAACTAAAAGGAAGCTTAAAGGCAAAATAGTTAAATTATACTGAAACCAAAAAGATGCCGCTACCTAACTAATTCGTTAATGTTCAAATACTACATTTAATCTGAGAAAATGCAAAAGCTCAAAGTATCAATACTAAAATGATATACGTTTGCTACTAACGCTTTAGTACTAACATGCCAAATCGATGTATTCGTCTAAGTCTGTGCATGCCTAAATCCATGACAGCAAGTGGTTACGTAGTTTCTGGCAAAAATTACAGTAATTCTCCCTAATAATACTAAACCTCTCCTTCATGGGTCAACATCAAATAGTTGAGAAATTCTGAAAATATTTGAAAAGGAAAGATGAGTATAACTACTACAATTAAACCTAACCCCACTCGTGGTCACTAAAAGAACAACATGAAACTAACAATCCACATTAGGAAAATGTTCCAGGACAAAAACAGGTGAAAGCACTCATACCAGGCTCAGACAGTAAAAATAGCGCTATCGTTCAGCAAAAGGGACCTGAAATTACTGGCAGGATTTTTGACAAGTCATGTAGCCCTAAAATATCGCTTGTTTAAACTGGTAGAAACTGAAGAGCAGATCTGTCATTTATGCCAAGAAAATCTGGGGATGGCAGAACACATTCTATGTAAATGAGTTGCCATCAGTCGTACACGACACCAACATTTCTGTTCATTCATACATACTGAACGGAAGGGAGAAGATCCTATAATAACCTGCTACTATTCTAACACACACGAAGGCATTTTATTACAATATCTGTGCCATGGTCTCCCATAATTATAATTATAGTTGCTGTAATACTTTGTTAGAGCTTTTTTTCTAGGATTGCAATTATGGGCGAAAGCAGAAAATACGCTTACATATACGTATGTACACCGCAAGTGAATTCATGGAAAGATATGTAACAAGATCAAATTGCGTTTGCCTGAAACATTGGTCGAATTTTAATAAAGAAAGAACCTTATCGATAACCCAATGTGTTAATCGATTTCTGGTTGCAATGGAGCAATAGTTGTAATCTGCCAAATTTGTTGTTAAAAGAGAATGCTTAATTCGATTTTTAAATTAATTAAAATTTTTTATTCCAACGTCAATTAATAATTGATCGTACCGTTTCACTTTGTGAAGGGAACAATATTTTAGGTTCCACGTGGAATAGCGATATTTATGCAGTCATGCAGCATAAATGTTAGCAGGTCGTTTAAGGAAAGAAGTAATAATAATAATAATAACAGCGCTCCATTTCAATCTCACCTTAAAAAGCATCCCTATGAAAAACAAAAAGACATTTAACATAACATAACATCAAAATGAAAATGAAGATAAAAGGAAACAAAATGAACATATAAAAATAGAAAAAAAAAAGAAATAGTGAGGTATTTCTATTGAAAATGAAATTCTTGTACAAAGAATAATAGACAAGTAAAGTCAATGTGGAGGTAACGAATAGGCGTACATCATAAAAAAAAATTAAACTGAAATTATTTTCTAAAGAAAAAAGAAAAAGCAATCACAGTCATCCAAGCACTATGTAGTGATTACGTACATATATATTCTACGCTACAAAAATACAAATTTGACATTCTTGATCACTTCTGTTTCTTTCACCGACATAAATCCCTAACGCGCACTTGAACACATAATATGGGCATGGGTTAAGGATCACCGAATATTAGAAACTGCAACAATTCATAACAAGTTTCTATTTTGCATTCTTTAGTTGCTATACGTTATTAAGGTTAATTTACCATAACGTATTTTTTCTACTTTGTGTACGAAAATGTGTTTTTCCGCACCCAAATGCGAGTCGAAATGAACTTCATTACGACATGCAGCGTTTTGTGTGTATGTTCCTCATTAATAATGACATGACAACTAGGTTAGGCATAATGAATGTTATGAAATCTGAAATGCACAAACAGACTTAATACACCTTAGTATACGTATATTTTGTTCTAATCAAATAGTCAAAGTCATAATTAAATACATGTATGTACCTAGTATTTATTTATGACTTTGATTATTATGATTATTATTATACTGTTATAGCAACCTAAGACGAGTCATACGCATTTATTGTTATGAGTAGAAACAAAATTTTGTTGAGTTGTTGCATCCTTAGCAGCGCATTTATAAGATTTACAATTAGTAATATTAGTGCGCTGTAGCCTGCAAAACACTTAAATGTCCACTTCATGTATTTGGTTGGAACGAACGCATTTGTGCAACTTCATTGAGGGGCTATCAATGTAACCCTCGACTACAGATGACTTCCATTCTCATGGTGCTTTACTGCTATTCGCTGCAATGACTATTATGACAGAAAGAAACTGATGAGTAATATTTTTTGGTCATAAATCTGCGCGCCTCCTTATTAAACCAATCCATATATTAGTTGCGATTCCAAATACTCTTGAAATATTATTATTTGCTTTAGATATAATAATCATATATTCTAAGTCGTTTAATGTTATCACGTCTGGATCAAACAGCGCAACTTATTATTAAATTTAAACTGAACACCATTATAACAAAATTTAAACTGTATGCAACGTAGAGCGTAGAAAGTGAATATACTCCATACCTTTATTGCGAGGTCGACTTTCCCAATAGATTCATTAATTTTTTCCAACACTCATGCTTTAAATTTTTTGGTTCGTAATACTACTGGTAAACGTTTCAAGAATGTTTGCGATTTAGAGTCTTTTAATATGTTTACATTCTTGTAAATATTAATTTTCCAGCGTTTTATTTCCTTTGGGATTTTAGGTCTTAGGTAAAGAAAACAAAAAGCGTCTTTCTCTTGGATTTCGCCACGATGGCAGCACACTAAAAATACTGTGTCAACAAACCAGGATAATGTGATAGAATGGCTAAAACAAGTCCAGGTAAAGTAGCCAGTTTATCTTTGGTCTCCCCCTTGCGACGACTAAATGTCGTTACTATCTTCAGCGTGGCAAGGCTAAGTACTTAGTAAACCTGCAGAAACGAGCGCACTTTCTGTGCGCTTCACGAAATTAGCAGGCCCGTATTTTGTCGACTCTCGAGAAAACCAGTAGGCAACACGAACTCATTCTCATGAGACAAATAAACACGAGTCTGTCTAGTCTCTATTAATTTCATGAAGCTCAACTCGTTTCTCCATGCTTAGTACTTAGGTTCAGCAAATAGAAGCACAGAACCGCGGTTACGAGTGGTAGAAAGTATAGATACATCGCCTAAGGAGGACACAAAACACACAAAAAATAGGAAAGAATTCGGTAGAAGTTGTCCTCATCTAAGGCCGTGGCGAGCGAAAGGGTTATCCCAATAAATTACTATATACCTTGCTTAAGGTGTTAATGTCTTCTCTGTGGTTAATTGCAGCTCTATTTTTTCTATATATTGAACAATTCTTTAATGATTCGTTTGTGATAATTTTCCGCTTAAAAAATAGAAAGAAAAAGAAGATTACAACTAATACAATATGAAAGCAAGAAAAAGCTAAGAAGCAAAAGTACAAGCCTTTTTTTTGTTTAATCAATAAGAAAAGAAAATAAGATAATGGAGAATGAAGATGAAATCAATAAAAGTAGACCTTTAAAAAAAGAAAAATAAATTGTAGATTACTGATAACATTATAAAATAACATTATTATTATGGATAGGCTTCAACTTATCAACAAAATAAAATAAGCTAACAACCCAAAGAAAATAAAACACTGGAAAATTACGAATTCAAGGTGAAAAATAAAGAAAAACAAAATGTAAATATTAAGGCATGAACGTAACATTGAGTACATTGATCACAAAATGAAAAACTTTTTTGCTTCGCTTTGTATTTGATAATAAGCCAATAAAATGTTTCCAGATACTGTGTTAACATTATTTTGTCTACAGCAAATATACAAATATAACTTTTATTTATTAAATAATCAATTACCAAGCTCAGGCGGAATATAACATGTAATATTATTACGTTCAATATCGCCCATTTCTTACGTGTCAGTAGTTTTAAATGCAAATAAAATATAATTGCAACGATAAATTTTTTAATTCGAACAACATCAATATATTGCATCTTTGTTCAATGTCAGTATGATAACTTTAATTGAAGCTCACAAGCTCAGCTGTCAAAAATGTTGTATAAAGATACATTCTTTAAGTCTTAGAAATGCAAAAAAAATAGCATAGAAAGCTCGTTTCGTAGAGCTTTCTTTCTTATTCGTTTTTCCAAATTTCGTACGACAAAATGCCATCTTATGAGACTTGTTTTCTAATATGCTATTTTGCATACTTTACACAAGAATAGAATTTTAGAAAGGAGCTTTAAGAAACATGGGAGCGTTTTTAATGCGAGTTTAATAATTCTAATTACAATTGGATATAGAGTATCTTACACAGACTTGACATTCTTTAGACAAACTTCAATATTGAATATTCAGTTTAAGATAAGTGAGATCATATCGACTTTTGGTATAATCGGAAACGACAAACAAATCAAAATTTTTTTAACCCACCAATTAAGATTGGCAGACAATCAAAAGATCTTCCTAATTTATGATCGTAGTTGTAGTAATAAACTCAACTTGCGCGAAATATTAATCACAATCATCTACAGCTTAGTACGTCAAACTTTCAGCGTTAAAATTATAACTTTTTATTATCGCGTTTGATGTTCCAATGTATAAAATTTATTTCAAAAAAGTTTTTAAACTTTCCTAAAATTTAACTTGACAAGGGTTATAAGAGAGCACCAAAAAATCTCACATGCCCATCAATTAATACAAAAGCGAAATCCGGCAGGCCGCGGGCGTTTAATCCACTTTCTTCTTTCTTCGACACAGGCGAGAGTAGCGTTTTAATAATGAACGTCGTCACCTAAGTAATATCTCGTGTTACGCATCGTATCCGATGTTACGACATTGCATTAGAACAATGGGAAAATGGAGCACGAGCGACGGCTGAAATTTCCCGTGAGATTCGCGAAATAAAAACATCCTATATTGGCCGAAGGATACAATAATTTACCGCGAAATTTATTTTGTTTTTCTTCCATCGCATTACGCACCGGACTCCGAATTCGAAGAAGAGTAGGACATTTAATACAAAAAAAAAACAATCTATATAAGGCCAAAAGTTCCCATCGTAAAGGTGAAATTAGTCTAAGGAAAAAGTTAACAGATAGAGTGGAAAAATCAAGAACAGGATGAAAAGAAAATCACTAAAAATACACGTAATAGGCAATATCAATTGGGTAATGTGAAATGTTCTTTTAGAAATCGAGAATAAAGGAAGATAGAACATCGGGGAAACTTGAATTTCTGATGGTAGTAGGACTGCAATTTTCATAAATTTAAGTTCATTTTACGCTCAAATGGTGAACTGTAAGTCATTTCAATATTAGCTTAGCGGAATTGCGTTAAAAGTTTGTCTTCGTATTTATCTAAATTTAGGATATGTAAGATTCAGATTTTAATGAAACTGGTGAAAATGTAGATTATACTATGATATGCACATAGCAATTCATTACCTGCTGAAACTTGCCTTAATGGGGGGAATCGACCATTCGAAGGTTGGCAGATTGTCGGCTTTCCAATATAACTGCAGCGCGAAGAAAGACGCAAGGAAGGGATAAATACATGGATCTTATCATATTTAAGAGTCTTTTAGAATGATCAATGCATGTACATGATGTTACCTTTAAGCGTAACTCGTAATTGTACCATCATTCTCGAACAATAAAAAAGATATCTTAAGTAAAAGTTATTTCGTTAATTGGAATGTTTCCTAATCGCCATTGCTAACTTGGATTTCTCCAAAGTTGAACGATATTGTTAAAAAACTATAAAGCTGCGTTCTTATAGGTGGGTACTCCTTTTTTGCAAGAAATTTGTCTTACAATACACAATCCCAAATATCTTAAAAGTATCCATTTTAGCTACTTAATAAATACGACACATTTTTGTTTTCTTGCAAGAGCAATTTGATAAGAAAGAGAAAAGTAGTTAGTTGTATTTAAAGAAAAGTTTTAAAAATTAAAAAAAAAATGCAAATATTTCAAATATGATTTAAAATAGCAACCTAGTTGAATTAAATTTCATTTAAAATAAAGTTGACAGCTACTTCGAATTATTAAATTAATTATTATTAACTTGATTATTAAAAATAGTTTAGTTCAATAGTTCATGTCGGCCTTAGCGTATTGCCAAGTTTCCCTCTTTCATTTACCGATCGAGCTTCGTATCGCTTTTATCACATATCTACAGAATATAGGGGACCTGTTAATTAGCCTAACAAACTTGATGTAAAAAATCCATTTGTTCACATTCAGAGGTGAGAGCAACATGAAGCTAAAATATCTAATGTAGTCCTAAACGAGTAAGGGTAATTGTAGTTTGTTTCTATTCGCAGCTCCTTTGTAATTTCAATTTTGGCCCGGTAGCTGCCGGTTATGTACCTCCAACTCCGATCACCTATGTATCACATGTTGTGTTGTTGACGGTATAAATATAATAAGAATAAGCAACGAATTTTGCAACTTGCAACGATAGCATGTGTGTGTTTTTCTAACTCTAAACGATGCATTGCGGCATATTATAGCAAGAACGGTACGCTGCTGAGTGATAGTGTGAACTGAGGGAATTGATGTTAATTCGGCAAATAATATAAAATACTGTTGGTACTCCACGTACTTTAAATTAGCTGTATTTTAGTAAGCGCGAATTGAAGTCAGGAACTCCGATAATATTGAAGATACAACTCTAATTTATTATATCAAGTAATCAAATCGTTAGCATGGAATAGCCCCCAGAAAAGAAAGTATTGGCGATCCTTTTGATCGTTCTGTTAGCGATGTTCATGTCTTTGAATTTGACAACCATCTTTCTGGGATGTGCAACGGAGCGAATTCCAAACCGCGTTTGACTTTAATATAAATTAATTTATTATTATAGTAAGCAGGAAAGCTTAGAATATACGTTTGCCTTAATGATTTGTATAATAAGGTATTAATAATAATAATCCCCAATAACTTTGAATGATATAAGATACCTTAAACACTGATAAGCACATGTCTGGAATATAGCCCCCCTAAACGATAATCGGCTCTCATTCCTCTCCTTATTTAGAGGGTTATTCTGTGTTCTCAGTAACTTACCGTTAGGATACAATTCTATATCTTAGATTTTCCTTTAATTCCAATGATTTACTTTATTATAATTCAAAAACAAACGCAGAAAATAATGTTAAAATTTGATGTATGTATATTTTCCCGTTACACTAATTTGGTGTCACTCTATATTAATGCTACTTACGAGAACACCCTGCACATTCTTCCAATATTTAATTAAACACCTGGCAGTCACACTGCATTATTCACACCCATCACATACAAAATTACACTTTGCTTAACTTTTCGTATATGAAACATACGTGTGCCGATTAATATTCACCAAAGTAGCTCAGTTGAAACTTAACAAAATATCTTAACACACCTTTATTCGCAAACGTCAAGTTTATTCATTTGCGCGTTGCTATAACAACGACTAGAAACTTCGTCGTTTTTATTTACATTGTTTTTTAACACAAAGAATATTACAATGTTATTCATCCCAAAGCGGCGCGTATGCGGACGTAGGATGTTATTTAGATTCACACTAAGTACTTCCACAGCAAATACGAGAAGTAGTGATCAAGACTCATGCAGCAGACAATTAAGGGTAACGTTTAACGACGAAATTTTGGCATTTTGATCATCCATGGTTTGGTGCTGTTGCTTTTCTTATTAACAAAGCCATTTCACTAGTCGTCTTAAAATTCTGCAAAAAGCAATTTCTATTGAAGATATTTCAATATATATTAACCTGGACGGCCAATTTTTTTAGGTCACTTTCGACCAATGCTGCCCGTATGTCACGAATAACACGAACAATATCGGCTACCAAGACGTCGATTTTTACTGATATATTCACAGAAGTTAGTGATTTCACATTTAGCCCCGCAGAAAACAATTGATAAGTCCGCTCCTCGAAAATAACATCGTCAAATTTCGATTTCAATTGGTTTGTTTTTCTTCTGCATTTGAACAGATCATAAATTGCTTCAGCAATGCAAATCGTGGTATAGTTGTGTATGATTCACATCTCACCACATCTCGTCCAGATCAATGTCCTCCATATTTTCAACCAAAAATCGTTGACGGTAGCGTAAACTCTGACTTCATTTTTGAAAAATAAAGGCCAATAACGCCACCAATGTGTAAAAAGTACAACGCGCCAGTTTCCAACTGCTCTTGAAATTATAAATAAAAATCACGATGTCGTTTGCAATTTGCGTGAATCGAATTTGAAAATGAATTTGAATAATTTGGTAGCGCTGTGCAAGTGTATGTTTGGACAGTAAACTTTGTCGTAAGTTCTATCTAAGCAAAAAAAGTACTTGTGTTGCCTCAGAAATCATTTTATTAAAAAATCTTGTTATCACTTGAATAACCATTAAAACATCACGTTACGCACCAGAATCCAACAATAAGGGTTCAAATTAAATAAAAACTTCCCAATTGCAAATTTCATTCCTGTCACCTTTTCCTTACTCCGAACATGTGCTGCAACCGACCGTACTTATAAAATACTTTCTCGATAGGGGCTACTTTGAACTTCTTTCGGTCCGCCTTTTATTTACAAAATTTCTTTTTTTATTAAATCGGAGAGCAATAGCATCCTACGCTAGAAACTTTATTTGATTTATTTTTGGACGTCCAAATTGACTTTTGGGTGGCACCGCTCGCTCCGCAATGCGTGAAATAACTTCAATGTTAAATGCAAATAAAAGGACGAAAGGAAACAGTTATCTTTTACACTGATGGCGTAAGGCATGATGGTTTATTTTTATATCCATTTCCACAGTATCGGTAGTTTTTTTAAATCTTCATTTTCCTTGATTTTTTTTGTAAAATTAAGTTTTTTAATAAGGTGGTTTTCATTTGCATTTTTACAGTATCTTCATTTGGTTTGTTTTTCCCACCAGAAACATAATTCCAGAGTCTTTGTTGAGTTAACACAGTTTAAACTTGGAGCTTCTATTTTCCCGAAAGGGGTCTATTCGATAATAGTTCTGACTCATTCGGTAGAAAACAAAACCATTTACTTTTCTCGATACTTCTATTTATTGCTGTTTGCCTGGACCCATAATCTATTACGTTTACAGGTTTGTAATACCAGCAGAATTAATAAATGATTTTATTTATGTTTAAATCAAAAGATTTACATGGTAGCTTAGTAACTATTACAAGGTACTGTGTGAGTATCTACTATTTCATTACAACAATTATGTGAATTAATAATAATTTATCAGCTCCTCTTATACACGTTGACAAGTACATTGCACTTACCCACTGAAACCTCAGATTTCACACGTGAATGGATATACAGCCATTTATTTGTTTATAAATAGTTGAAATCATACCCTTGATAGATGTCTTCTCGTTAATATAATATCGAAATTGGGAAGTATAATATTATGTTTCATGCTTCTAATGTGAAGCAGGATTTAAACAAACCTACGTCAGCGATGTAGGAAGTACTGATACAACAAAGCCGCTGGTTCGCAATAAATATGTTACTTTTACAAAAATACCTTGATATAAAAGATGAATTGAAATCGATTGCGGCTACTACCCTTTGTTGGATTGGATCAATTAATTTGTTGACGTCCTAATTCTAAAACCAACAACGAATTTAACAAAAGTAATAGACATTTCACTTAAAGCTTACATACAGTTATTCCAATCGATACAAACAGCATTCTTGCGGTTGTAGTAAAACATCCGGCGCCTCCGCCAAAGTTATATCTACACCTTAGGCGTTATTCATTTATAAAATAAGTTAAGCCGAATGTCGGAATGTGAATGCGCTTTTCGTTAAATTCCAACATTTCGTTTTTATTAAATGTACATACATCACCGTTTTGTTCAATTTCCATTAAAACAACAAAGCACCAGACAAATTCTTCTTATTAAGTGCAGTTAGGATTGTATTTCTTGTTTATCAATTACTTTGAACGTCGGCGGACGAAACAAAGCTCAGCATTGGGTATCAGGTAGATATAGATTCAGAGAATAAAAGGTAGAAAAGAAACAGGAGATCCTGTTTCAGTAACAAGCGTAAGCAAATTGAATCGCCCGAATTAGATATTGATTTACGAAGCAGAAGGAAGGAATCCGATTAAGATTGCGAATAATAAAGCAAACAAAAGGTATCGAAATCGTCCTTTTATTTTCCATCCGCCTTTAATCTTATAAAGTGGCCAAAAATCAGCAGTCGACGACTTTAGTAGGAACATTGTGTTTTACGTAGCCCGCATTCGATCCATGATAAATTGTATTACTTGTAAAATACGACATTTTCCGTTTTGTTTTGCAAACAGGTATGTTTGAGCTGGCTTCTTTAAAATGAAATTTACCTTAAATGTTTTAAGAGGACCAATATTATTAAATTAAGCATTGGAATCGAATGAAGCTTTCAAGAATATTAATAAGAATATATTCCAAATTTCTTTCTAACTTATTCTAAGATTTGCCAGCTAGCGTCATCATGTAGTCTCAGCGTTACTTATCTGCAACCCCGAAATATATACGTACCCTAGTGAACTTAACGTCTTGTTAAATAGTGATATTTATCTGAAGATTATTATTAAGACAACGTACATATTTAGTGAATGAAGGACCTTCGATAAATTCAGGTTCTATCATTAAGAAACGCAGAGCTTTTTGTCTGAGAGTGGGCGCGTAAACGCAGAATTGGTTAGTTTGTCTTTTTCATCAATTTATCTTTTGTAAAACATTATAATTTTGTAGTTTACCCTTTCAATCAATATCGTCTTATTTTGTTTCCTCTTATGGGTTTCCAAACATTCAGCTTACATTGTATATGATGCATTGTCAATAAGTATGTCCATAACTCTGTCTTTGTTAGCCCAACATGAAAATCGTCAATCTTCAGAAAATGTTTAAAAGATTATTTTATAAAACATTGAGGTACAATTTCATTAAAAAATGTTAAATATCAAGTAGTATTGCTAAGTTCGAATCTTATCTGAGTCAAGTATAAAATTTTTCTAGTGACTCCAGTGCCATTCGCATGTTAGGGAATAGTTAACTGCGCCCTCTACTGCTACGGGATATAGTAACAAAGCCGTGAAACTATTTGCATGCTAAAGGACTCCTGTAGACTAGAGTGTAGATCGACGAAGTCCCTTGAATACCGCGAGACGCTTCGAGAGAGTAACCCATACATAGCGTACAAATAAATCACACAGCAACGCTATCAATATCGACTTGTTCTACTCGACGCGGAAGATACGTTTATAAAACTCAAGTTAACAGTAGCGCATAGAATTTTATAAATAATTTAAGGAATAAAATGAATTTTCGTAATTTACGTAAATGTTGCACATGATCAATGTTACGTAATAATAGTAATGTATCTTTGTTCCATACATTTCAGACAGTGCCTAAAAACTTAACGAAGTTCAAAGTAACTCTGTTCACGCTAATTACTACAACTTTCTCTAAATTCTCTTCGTGTTGTTCGCTTATCTGAGAATATATTTTTAAATCTTTTGCAACTAGTAAGAGGTGTACATTGGAAATAAGGTGTAACGTGGTACTTTTTATCGACATCTTCAACATTTTTATTTCTAATATTTTTAAACCTGGATTATGGCTAAAGACTACATCTACTGTTCACTTAAACGATAACTAAACCCATTCATAATACTTTTAAATGTATTTAAAAGGTCATTTAAAGTGTTTATCCCACCTTCCAATTTTATGCTTATGGGCTGGGCAGTACATGTAACGTGTTCGTTTTCAGTAATCTACCTGCTTTTAGTATGTAAGCTGCAGCATCATCCACAAAAAAATTATCGACACTGTTCATAATAGGTTCCTACCATAGCACTCACGTTTACGCGTTCAAGTGTCTTATACGCTATTAAAAGGGGCTATAACAGGTCCTCGAAGTACAAAAGGTCGAAAACAATGTCAAATGTGTAAAATCCACATTATCTCCCTGCATGTGAGCAACTGAAAAATAAAAATGCAAGACGAGCTTAACCGATGGCTATCGCTAATGTGCGACACTGTCCATGTATTGAGGAGGGACCGTGTCCATCCACAGACAAACTGTAAGTTCATGTACCTCATTACACGTAAAATAGTTCAATGAATTGCAAGACGATTACATGTGTGAGCAGAATAACACGGATCAATAAATGCTCGATGCGAATTTAAAAATCAAGGTTTGTTACGCAACTAAGGAATGCAATTGCCTTATGAAACGAATAATATCAAAAACGCTCAACCTGCTGCAATAATTGCCTAGCATCTTCCGTATTTTGAGATTGAAAATCTAAATGTACAATATGAACTTTGATGGACATTTGGTAACCAAAACTATAAGAATACAAACAGTAATTAGGGCAACTTGCATTGGGCCAACGTTCGGTTGTGGTCTACAAAAGACTCGCCTTACATAATACCAAAAGATGGCAAGGAAATTAAGGAAAGCAAAGCTCTCATCATCAAAAAGCATAACAAGCCAAGGTCAGGCGAATTCATATCACCTTCGTCAAGGACGCGCTAGAAGGAGCTCTAAAGACCTCTTACAATGTTAACCTAAATAATAATAATAAATAAAAATATAAACATAATAATAATAATAATAACATAAATCTTACAATGTTAACCTAAAGACAGTAGAATCTGATCAGTCAACAGACCAAATTTTCAGGAGGGCGAAAATCCTGGACGTGTTTAATACGTATTAAGTGGACTGCTACCGCACAGAAATAATGAGAACGCGTGCTCCTATATCAAATTTCAACTTGCACTGCTTATTAACAGGAGTTAAACAATTTTTTTGTGAACTAAATAACGCTAAAGTTAATATGGAGTATATTACATATCGTCATTATCAAGTGGCATGAATTTACTTAGTATCAGTAAGGTTTCTTCTGCTAAAACCAAGCAAAACAGCAGTTTAGAGTTCCTTTTTGCAGTACTTCAATGATGTAAGCTGTGACCTATCCACCACGTACAGACACGCGTTTGGTCGTTTACAGCTCATCGGTATACGTTGTGGAAGCTATTCGTAGCTATTAATATTCCATGGACGATAAGCTGGAGTTACTAATACATGAACGTTTGCACCTATACATCTTGTAATAGTGATACGTTTCCAGGATTCTTGAAAGATAAAGACGGTAGTGAAAGAATCGGTCTCATGCGATGTATATTTCATCTCCACAACAAGAAACCAACGCGTAAATTTAGAAGTTTTTAAAAGCACATTTCGGTATGATAAATATTTATATTAAAATATCGCGGAAATTTCATATTCCGAAGTCGTCGCTCGGTCGCGACTGCACGTAACTCCGTCTTCTACTCCTCGCTTCTGGCTTCTTCTCCTACACTTAGTAAACCGCGCCGCGGCAACCTCTGCCTTAGCAGCTACTTTTTATTCTTTATGTGCGTCTCACGAGTTAGCATCAGCGGCAGTACGGAGATTCTGGTGGCGGACCCTTCTTTCCTTAAAAGTTTCGCCAACAATGCATAAATTCACGGACATGCATGTATATCCCATATACGTACATTCGTCTACATAAATGTACGGGAAGATGAGTTAATGTATAAATGGCCGCGTTGGTCTTTCACGTGTGTAATGTGGGTAAAATTTCCCGACTACTGCTAGACGCATGGGCCATGAATCACACAGAATTACATATATTATGTGCATGTCTTAGCGTGCAATGACATATCCTTCCTTGGCTGCCGCCTGGTAATTCCGCCGTTAGTGCTGGTAATACTGGTTAGGCTATGCGTATGGTGATAGTCTAAGAAGCAACGTCGTAATATGTCAATCCGTAAACGAGGTATTTTCTTCTAGCGAACGACATAAGCTCAGCGGTTCTGTCTGAAACGTTAAAAGCTTTGCCATCCATCACTCCATATATGCAGCTACTTACAATTCTTTTCTCTAGAAAATGGCAGATAAACATGCTCTAGTAGTCTAAAATAGCTTAAAGCATTGATCGGAATACATATATTTTATTGCTAAAGACATAGACAATATACGGGGTAATTCGGAAAACCTCTGGTGATCAATGACAGACACTGCTAGTTACATAAATTTTATTATACAGGATGTTACGGGATGAGCTTATATCAGAAACTAAACAAGTTCGAAATTTGTAAATTTGCAGCCTTATTCTGTTTGAGGGGCTTACTTATAAGACACTGCACATTTATTTTTTGTTAAGTAAGTTGTCCTGTAATTGGGAGTCGGTGAAGGATGAATAAACTTAGTTAAATAAATAAATATTTATTTATGGGAAGACCTGTCTGACATTTTGTAAGGTACGAATAAATTAAATTAGGTGATACTCGCTGATATACCCGACTCTAATTTTCTGTAGTACATAACGCAAATTGCTGTGCCGAAGATAAACTTGAAATACGTTTGAATATTCCTTTGTTAGCCAAGCATTACTTTTCAGTGAGAAGAACTTCAACAAAATCCACGCCGCTTGATAATGCCATGATATGTATCTAGTTAAAACATATGCAAATAAGGAAAATCACCATTTTAAAGCCACTTATTGCGACACGTCGTTCTCCATCTTCTCCCTTTTCACAGAAAAAAAACGCTCTTGTACAATTTAAAATGCAACACTAGCTACGGCCGCCTAACAACATCGAGAACGTTTCACCGTGAAGACGATACTCGCTCCCGACATAATTTCGTTTCGTCTCTCCAACTAAGTCAAATATCTTTGATGTTCGATGCACAACGTCGCGAATTTAATTAAACTCTCGCTTAAAACGATTTCTCAATAACGCGAAAAAATATCGAGTTTAATATAAACGGAAAGATTTTTACGTCTTCAGAACGATAATTAAGAACACAATATGATTGGAAATAAAGCATTAGGAAATACTAACGATATTTCATTATAGAATTTTGCAATGAGTTTCAGTTACGTTGAAAAACTCAAGGTAAATTCTTTGTTTCGCAGCATATAATTTAAAGCCTTACAACAGCAAAACCATGAAGTAACGAATCTTCGAATGGTTGCTTTAGTCTAACTGTCCTCAGTTGAGGAGAATTTTACTGATGTTGGTTTGGCGAGTCACTCTTGCGGGTACCACACCCTTTATGCAACCACCTCTTACATTATAAACAATCAAACCAGACCTTTTTCGTTGACGTTAACTTTTCCAATGCTCCATTGTTAACAGCTTCAATACTACATGGATTCAAGCCGTTCGGTTATTCTCATTCCTCGGGTCGGTGTTCAAAGTCCGACCAAAAATTTTCGCGCTAATCTTTCGTTGATTTTTATTTTACGTTTCAGTATAATTTCGTAAATACCAAACTCCTAGCTACTCCCTTCACCCTCTCTCCGGTTGAAATAATAGCTTTGAGCGCCGGCTGCAATTAATTTGATGCCCAGCGTCCTCTCAGGCTTGGAATTGCTTCACGAATATGCATAGGTGCTCGCTATTTTCCAAACTACCACCTTGCGCTTAAATGGTGGCGTACAATGTCACGAACTGGGGTTGAGGACGGTGAATTTAGTAGTACATCAAGTACATATTTCTCACTTGAATAAACTCTAATTTCAACAACATTAATTACAATGTTCGTTGACCAGGATTCCTTTCAAAACTTGTGCAAAAGGGTAATTAAGGACTACTTCGAATCATAGAAAAAACTTATCATAAAATGGTTGATTTTAACAGATACTTTGTTCCCGATTAGAAAGTTTTTGTAAAAATTGTCGAATTAATCAAAAGAAAATTGTAACATTTCAATACGTTAAAGCTGCTACACAGACAGCAGCTGTGTGCTTAGGTACAACATAAGAGCTACTACTATAAGTTAATTTTCTTGCAAAAGTGATTAAACCATGTACCACGGTTGCTGAAATGCAACGGCTTGTGGACCAAACATACATGACATATCATAAATTTTTGTCCTCCCAAAAATATTTTTACCTGACATTCTATTAAATCGCATGCCACAGTTAAATATTGATCAGAATTGCTCCGTTGGGCTGAGAATCTCTTAAAGATGATCCATGCGAAGGAGGACCATTTACTGCAGTGACACTAAAAAACATCAAATTGGTCGAGGAAGTCGTGCTGGCTACTCAGCACGACTTCCTCGACTGAAGGCTAAATAGAGAAGTTGGCGTAAGATGAATCCGCAAAATAATACAGCGCGGTTAAAAAGGAACAACATGTCGAATGTAGCGGAAAGTGACATTAACCAAATATTGGCCGGGCACCAAACAATGTTTCAGTACCACGACAAAAATTGAGTGTTCTATTTTTCCTCGTCGGTTGTACCCAATAGTATTTACTCCTTGGATTGATCCTATTATTTACACATCTTTACATCAACACTAGTAAAGTGGAGTTCTATAATAACCATTTCACTATTAAAAGTGAACTGTGACCGCAATGAAAAGTGTCTTTAAGCAAGCCATTGTAAGTTTCTCCAGTCATTGCATAATTTATCTTGCACTTCTTTACAGCTGCAACATATTACGTCACTCAATAATCGTCCATTTTACTTTTTCAACCGGTAAATTTACCTGAATATACGTATAACCTCTGCAAGAAAAATCGCCAGCATGCAGGGATAATTGATGACAGCGGTTGTCTTCGGTGCGAAAATATACGTCGGAATCAAGGAATCCAATTGAGTTGAACGTCGGGTAAACGCCGGTCTTCTTATATCCATCATCAATTGCAAGAATCTCCGTCGCCTGAGTCGGGAACATGCAGATAAGACGAGAGCAACATCTCACAGCGTCTGATTGTTGGAAAAATAGCGCCTGAATATTAGACATCAGACAAACTAAGGGAGAAAGGAGAGACGAGAAGAGAGTTGCGAATACGGAACGTGAAAGAAGAAGTAGGTAGCTACTTATTGAAGCCGGACCAAATACATTCGAATATTTAGAGAACGAGGACGATAAAATCGGTCGGACACGACGACGGCTACACAAAATAAGGATCGTGTGAGATGAGCCGAGCTCAGGCTGCTGCTTTATATGCGAACATTCCATGTCTCTACTGCCATTTTGATCCTAGCTGCCTCTCGCCTTCTTATCCAACTTTTCATTTCTTAGAGGTGAGATTACATTTTCGATACTCTCTATGATAGATTTTTCCTTATCCTTGCCTTACTGCTGATGCTATACTTAAATTTTATTTTTATTAATAATTACGAACTTGTAATTCTGCTTATGTTGACGTATGCAACATGTTTTTTTTTTATGTCAATAACAAACAACAATAATTGATGCTGCATTATCCTATGGACTTGTCGCAAATCAACACAAACCGCTCAATGGTATAAATGACTTAAGTACTCAAAAGTAATCTTAACTTTAAAAGATATTTTTGAAATATCTTTTGGTAACAACGACCAATCATTATTTTGAGAAATCTATACTTGTAAATTTAGAGGGCAAGCATATTGTAGCTTCATGAGGCATCGTTCTACAATCTTCAAGGGCACATTACAACGGTGCTGATTCTAAACAAAATGAGTTATTATTTTAATACAAATTCAGACTGTTTTAAATAATTTAGCTCCTCAGTTTCTCGGGTCGAAAGGCTCTTAAGTAGCCATGTACCAATGTAGGAATAAAAAAATTGTTTTCAATTGTTTTATTACAAAAAAAGAAAAAAATATGTATGACGTTAGAGTTAATAACAACAAATATAGACTACACAAAAATACGATTTATTACTGAAAGTAGGGCCCCCGAAATAGGATAAAATTAATATAAATTTTATTAAATTACTAAAATTTCTGTTAAAAAGAATATATAATTTAACCTACTCCGAGCAGTAGGTGTGAAACAAATATGAATATAAATAATAATCAAAAGAAATGTGCGACTTCTCGTGATCGAGGGTGATCGGGTGCGATTCGTTGGCGAGAAACCGACAGCATCTCGCTCGCTCCTAGAGACACTGACAGCCCTGACTAGCAGTTCTCTTGACAATCGTGTAATTTTCTATATTCTTCGTCCATGGCTCTTCTGATCACGATAGAACGCCCTTTACTTTCGGGCAGTTAGTGTTCTTTACCATACACTGGTCAAATCTTGACCGCCGCAAAAAGACATTTACATTTCACAACGCTCGGGGTGGCATCATCTTAGCTTCTCGATCCTTTTCCTAAATAGGATGTAGTATTTATCTCCCACCAATCACAACGCCCACAAATTATCGGGAGAGAAAAAATCGATACATTTCTCTCATATTTCAATAAAAGTACACTCAACATACAGGAGTAAAATAAAAAGTAATGTACACATTCAGAAAATTAAATAATTGAAACCAATTCTATTATATGGAAATAAATAATATTAATTGAAACAATGTTTAAAAATGGACGTCCCATTACAACACCTAAAAGTCAATCATCAAAATACCAAAAGTAGCACGATTCTATTCTATCCCTGGAATAGCCAATACCGTAGACCAAATAATTCTTCATTACAAACTTCCATATAGTAGTTTCTAATAAATATTCAAAATATGTTCCCCAGCGCTCGTCTACAAAATTTTTCGTTGTTGTAGGTGATTATTTGGTAGCAATCGATCAAGCTAAATTGAAAACGGGACTATATATACACGTAATTCTATTAAAGTCGCACTAACTACAGGAACGAGTCGTCGGTTGCATTACTTACAACGTCGGGTAACAATTTAATAGCAGTGCGGAAGTTTGCGGTCGAAGTAATGGTTCGGTTGTAACATCAATCGCAGTAGGCGGGCGGTAGTTGCTATCTTAATATTACAGCCACCTTCTTATCTTGAATAATGTGTCGCGTTCTCGCGTCGCCCTCGTGTATTACAGCGACCCATTTCGAAAAGCCAGCCTACTAGACAACCCATGAATTAGTAATTATTAGTTGTAATGACTGCGGCCGCACTTTGAATTTATTTACGGAAGAGAATCTTCAGCATTTGAAATACTTGTTAAAGCTATACCCCACAGAGTCTTCGCTTACTTAAAATTAATTTCCGAAAGCGTTGGTATTGGATTCCAAAAGCATGGATTCTTGATGTGATTGGCTCTTAGTTACACAACTTTATTTCTTTACAGTAGGTATCAACCGCTTAAAGCTAAATTGACATGTATCGCACTATTTCCATAAATGCCTTGCTAGCAAATTCTAACGCTTCTTCCTTTTCTTTCAATACATGTGTAGATTTTAAATTTGGAAGGGTTAAGTCATGAAATTGTCCACACAAATATCCCTTTGGCACCAAATACATCCCAAAAAGATTTTGGTTTCTTATCTAACACCACTAAACTTTTAAATTATTTCAGGCGACCCTGTTTAAGTTTCTTTATTGTTTGGTAAAATCAAAAGCTTCTCCAATATAAACGTCGAAATTACTCCAAAAATACATATCCATTAAGAAAACTCATATACATAACAAACCATTGATAGAAAGATAAAAAGCCTCGAATATAAAAAGGAAAATCGATACAAACAAGAACGATGTTTCGTTCACCGCTGCGGCTGTAAATTTCAACGACGACCAGCAGCGAATCATCCGAGCTTATTAATCAGCGGGATTCCGAACGTGAAGAAGTGCCTCTTATTATATCCTTTTAGAAATCGAGGCCCACTTCCACCTCCAGACGACGAGCATTATTAGCTCTTATTTTCCTTTTGACTTTTATTCTCCACATTCATTCACTTCGTTTTCATGTCGCCGACGTATACGTCCACGTTCTTTTAAAGAACGAGACGTATTTTGATATATTGTCGCGTAAACAGGCAGCTGGGATGGTGAAATAGATGCCGCTACTGCTGCCTCTGCTACTTCTTAATATATTTGTTCTGTGAATAGAACAAGGCTCCTATGCAAGATAACATTGTCGAGAGAATTACGGCGTCGCCGGCATTTCTTGTAGTCGTTAAGATTATCAAATTATTTAAACTTAGACATTCATATACAGTACACTGAATATAATATGTACACATATACATCTGCAATACAAATTATTATCAATTGTTTCTCAACTAAGAAGTAATAATATATTTATTGTTGCAGTCGGGCCATAACACAAATCCCTTTAGCCACTGCGAGAGAGATCTACTCCAACAAAGTGCTTTTGTGTGTGTTACAATTGTTGGAGGCTTATGATTGCCTTCTCCTGTTTCTGTCGTGGAATCATTCCCAGTGCGAGGCCTCTTGATTATCCTGCTATTTCTTAATTATTTGTTTTTTGTGACCCTTTTGAACACGAACACCACAAAAAGGGTTAAAGCTAATGAAAGGCATGTTCATTACTTCTTTAATCAGTTTTTTATCCGCTGCTTTTAATGAACCTGGTCTACGATGATCTTCTTTCTTCGGTCCTGATGTGAGAAGCTTTCCTTTAGCATAGACGACAGATTTGATCTTCAGTTTTTCCTAGATTAAATAATAATATTTTATTTTTACATGACCTGTCGAAACAACATTATTTTTACTATCTTTAGCAAGCCTTCATCTCTTTTGGTCATGGGACGCATCCTCAGTGCGGGGCTTCTTGATTATCCTGCAATTATTGCAGTGATTAAGAATAATTGCTTGTTTTTTATACATCTTTTGCTTTTAGACTCACCGGATACCCATTCAATACGGCTATCCGGGATGATACCGTTTGTAATGTGCATCAGATAGCTTTATTCAAGCTTAGTAAGATACCCTTTAAAATCACCAGGTTTTATTCCCTTCATACTACTAAGAGTGAGGGCGCTCGACATTATACAATATAACCTGATTCTGGAATGTGTATGTAAAGTGCTTCCAACGTTGCTGTGGAACACGTACGGATCACACCTGTAATGTTGAGATATGCGAGTCTCCGAATATCCTGTTGCACAGTCTTCTGAGTTGTTTTTGTATGTTACTACTAACATTTCCATATGAGAAAATCAAGTCTCGCAGACACCTTTTGTTCCGAGGCTTTTTGTCCAGGAAGCATAGTCATACGGATACCTGAAGCTTATTCAACATTTTTTTCAAACAAATCGAAGGGAATATCATCATATAACTAGTCGGCCTCAGACTATACTATTACTTGTTGCAAATGACCATACATCACCATTTTAGATTAACTTTAAATAGCAAACTATTGATAAACCCATTTAGATTGAAAACATTTATTTTGGGAAATTTTCATTGCAATCCACAGAAATAATTCATGGCTAATTCCAGATTAACAGATATTTGTTTTCTACGTTCATGCTACTTTCATTTAGTTTACTAAACACGCATCGGCTGACGGTAAATTTATTTATTGTAAATTCATAACGTAGGCTTCAAAATCATATCATGCACTGATTCACGTTTAAATTAAATAAACGTGCAATTTGTGTGAAACGGAATGAATTTGATATAATAAACTCGAGAACCAAAAATAAAGAGAGAAAGCTAACTGTTACTAATTTTAATTTAACGGTATTACGTTACATATTTGCTTTCAAATACAGACTGAATATGTGAATAAAATGAAACTTAAAGGTAACCCAAGAACTCCAAAACGTATCTACTTTTATCTGGATTGATAACAAAATACATATTTGGTTTTGTATTTTGATTATTATAGGAATATATAAATTTTAGATGGTGTTTTATTCGTTTATCCCAATAAAAAATACGTGCTAAAACGTGTTAACACCTATTAAAATTTCAATTGGATATTGCTTTTGGTACAGTTTTAGAATAAATACATTTTTGAAAAAATCGAAGCATAGAGAATTTAAATCATTCATATTTTATGAATTTATACGCGTGATGTTTTCCTCTGGAAATATAAATAGTAAATTAATACCGATTTAAAATCCGAATGAAAATTCAATTTAAAACGCAATAACTCGAACGTGTATCCAGTGACTAAAAATACTCAAACATGAAAAGAATAGTAATCGTATTTTTCATTAGTGGTTTAAAAACAACTTCGTACTTTCTTTTGAAAAGGTTATCGCTTTATAATCAATGTTAAATGCTTTCAGTAGCTAATTGATTTTGTTACCTTCTTTGGAAGTATATGTAAACAAAGAAGCCGCTATTGCGATTATTTAATTCAAACAATTATGCAATATGCAAACCAATCAGAAATTAATTTACTTTATGGAATAATCTATATTTTCTTTTCAAGAGAAATTATCATTGCTGTCATTGTTTACCATTATCGAACTTTAAAATAAATCATTGCGGAATATGAACAAGGTCGAAAATAAAACATCCTTCCTACTCTTACAACTAATTACTTGCTTGCTATCAGTATTTTACTTATGGAAAAAAGACAATTTGTAGCAAATACTAAGCGTTGTACCCAGTCTCGTAGCACAAGAAATTTCAAGGATTTTATTTATATTTATCGAGAAAACGTATTCAGTTTATTCAAATAAATAGTTCCGAATGAACATATGCATCTAGCTGGACCAAGGAAATACTTTTTAGGATATAAAATACATCTATTTAAAACACGCCATAATAAAGAAAAATCTAATTCATAAAAGAAAATGTAAGTAAAATAAGCTAATACAGATCAAAACATTAACGCCTCTGGAATAAGACGGCAAAAAGAGAATTAAGCCCGTTGAGAGTATCAATAAACGGAAATACATAAAATTCCTTTCTTTACAAAATTGACGACGCAAAGCGAGCGAATTCCTTTTAGAGGAAAGGGACGTTGTGCAATTACGCTATTAATGGCTTCAAATTGAATAAAATCTGAATGGGGTTTAGAGCAAAGGAAGGGAACGACGAGTAAAGATAAAAAAATGTTAGGCACCGCTGCAAATAAACGCTACCGTCGCTGGCTCGTTTTTTTTTTTCTCCTCTTCTGTATCCCTTTTTTCTCGTCGGATTGGCGCAAAAATTGACGTAATTTCCGAGTAATTGTCAAAGAAGTTAGGTGCAATCAATTATTCATGGTCCCGAATTGGAATCTAAACCGCTCGGAAAATTGAGATAGATATTTCTTACATAAAACATCAATTTGAAAGCAGTTTTGTAATTCGACGGTGTAGATTTAACTTCTTTTCCAATTAAGTGTATGGTATTGATCAAACATCAATTAGAAGCTCCCTAAAACAAAGGGTTTTTAAACTCTTTGTTAACCATGATTTTTTTTCTTCTCTTCTTTGTGGGTGGATAATATCGTAATAACTTGAAAGGAATTGCAAATAATTGGCAGTGAGGCTAGTGAGAAGTTACAAAAGCAAAGCAGCGTAACAGAGTAATAATAAATCTCAGCAACCACTACCTACCACGAAAATGGTTGCCAATCTAACCTAATCTGCTCATTTCCTTCTGAACTGGAAACAAATTTAAAAAAAATAACTTTTTTCAACTTCTTCAAGGTAATGACTATTACTAAAGAGAATAAGCAATTACATCCAATACCTGAAAATGATATAAATATTTTATATAATATCCGACCAAGACGTTGAAGCGAAACATTATATAAAAATATAAAAGACAAGATGTCAAATATGACACAAACAACATCCGAGTGTACCGTGACAAAGGAACAAACAAAAGATTTCTCAGAAGGACAGCTCTTTCTTTACATAAAAGACCCCGTTTCTTTCCGTCACGTCGTCTTGACGCTTCTCTACTACTTTGCTAACGCAATTTCGAAGTAATTATCTGCGTTCCTTCAACAATCAAAAGTCGGAGCGAACAAAAATCGCACGTTCCGTAACTTCGTTTTTGTACTACACGTAAATGAGATATAGGGACGTGAAAGCAGAAGAAGAGGGACAAGAGAAACGAGGAAACAGCGAAAGTAGAAAATGGTAGGGAGGAATATTTGCTTACGGGACTTCGAGAATCACTTCAAAGAATTCCGAGTTCCGAGTTTCTCTTTTCAAAACCAAACAGAAAAAACGATAGCTTGTGTAGTTTGGCGCGAAATGGTGTTAGGCGTCCTTCAGCACAACACAAATGATACCCCGTCTAACGGTAGCGTCTTTTTTTTTTTAGTCTGTTGCAAGGAAAATATGAGCAACATCTTATTTGTATGTTTACATGTTTGTGGAACGGAAGGAAAAATACCTTCAATATGAAGTAGCGAAAAAGATTCCTTTTTTAGGGAGACATACGTAGGGGTAAATGCGCACATATAGAGCGATATTTTTTTCACGAAATCAAATACTGAATAAACATGTGTTCGCAATACGTGTGTATTAGTATATGGTAACGTTACCATATTGATGACTATTGAAATTCGCAAAATGAGATGTTTTGACAATGAAACCAATAACTCACCGAATCATATCTACGTGCATCCTCTTTTTAAAGATGCAGCTACGATTTGCTTTTCATATAAGAAATTTCCAATTATAATTCATTTTTATAATTATATATTATATATAAAACAACATATTTTCAAAATGGCCTCACTAGAGATTGTAGAGTTGTGTCTACTGTGTAAATGGTAGAACTTCAACATTTTCAGATAATATAATAGATGCCATAAGCTATTGTTCAAAAGTAAGTTGGTGATCGATTAGCAGCGATTCAATAACCCACTTTATTATTTTTAAAACGACCTATATTTTAGTTTTCCCGTCTAGAAACCAGCGCAATAGTTATAATTTTGTTTGCCTAAATTTAATTAAATTATTATTAATTAATTAATTAAATTACCTAAATGTAATGTAATGTTTTGCAAAGGTGAAAAATTGAGAAAATTTGGAAACTTAGATTTTTCCTGAATTATTTTCCGTAATTTTGAATGAGTATTAGAAATTTAAATGAACCTAACCTTATATAGCGAAGTTCCAATATGCATGTTTATGTGGTCTAATGTCTATGTCTATGTGGTAACACCTTTCGATTGGAATTTTACTCAGGCACAAGATACCTCGATTACGGATAGGCTCTAAGTCAAACATTAATTTAATATCACCTTACGCCGTTGTTTTATAGCGTCGGCGATTTTTTTATTTCATTATCCTTCAAAACTAGGTATAGAGAATGTTAATACATAATCGATGTAGAATTTACTCCATAATATGAAACAATAAGCGGGTCATTGTATTTAAAGAATCCAACTTTAGATGCTTTAGGGTTCTTCTAAAAGCAGCGCAAATACCAATGCTTACTTCTTTAAAATAACTGGCGCAGATAATTTCAAAGTTGTGCTAATGGAAACAAATTTCAAAATTTTCCATATAACTAAAATAAGGTAAGAGGTAGGTATATGGACACCTGATGAAATTGTATCCGAAATAACATATAGAAATGAAGTATCTAATAAAAAGGGCACCCATTCCATTCAAAATAAGAAAGTTGATAGCGACATCCCGTAACCGGAAAACAACCGGAAAAAACCATCTTGAAAATATTTTCATGTGGGCCATGGTTCCGTTAGTTTTCAGTCCAAATTCTCAAAAAAAAACGGGATTTGTACAACCCACAATACTTTTAACGAATGGTTTCGAGCAATCGCCCTGTATACAGAAACTCCCAATACATGACATAATACGCATTCCAGGTTTTCATTAAGAATCTAACATAAATTATAAAACTCCTATTTACTTGTAATTATTCGTGCATTTTAAGTAAAAATTAGAATAGTTTCTTGTTTCTGTCTAATAATCCATGTTCCTCCCTTTTACCATTCTTATAAAATACTTATTTCTCCTTAAAAGACCTACAAAAGTCAATTAATATCATCCAATAAGCTTCAAAACCAACGTGAATGAAGTTGTAATCAGAACTGTGGCAGGGTTGTACTCTATAATTACTCTCGAACGATAGTACATATAAACTTGTACGACCTTCCATATTTTGAAATTGTTTTTTCTAAGTACGTCATGTACAAGAAGTGATAGATCACTTCAGGTTTATATAGCCACGCAGATTTCCATTCTGCAGGAGAGCCTTTCCCTCCTGTCTTGTATCGCGAATGTCCTGGACAAAATCCGACCTAACCCACATCGCTAACTGTTAGAACTATCATTGGTGTGTATTTCGGCCACATCGCTGACAGGTCCTTAGTGGGTACTCAGCACTCCGTTAAAGAACACTTGTTTTATTAAGTCATTTTTTTTTTATGTAGACTTTCCTCACAAATTTTTAAATTTGTCCTTCTTGCACGAAAATGCAGTCCCGAATTGCTATTTTATTCATTTTGTTTATTCTATTTTAAAAATTTTATTTTATTCTGGATCATATCTTTTCTATTTTCTAAATAAAATTCATTTCTATTACATACCTCTTTTATTTGGAAAAAAAAAACTGGACAATCGCTACCCCAAGATTCATAGTTAAAGACGTGCGTGCTATCACGACAATTCACCATTTTCACTACATTCACAATCAATGATATCAAGTTTCACCTACGCGATAATTGTTTATTTACTCTCATCACAGAGGTTTGCCAGTTGGCAATTTACTTAAGCACAAGCTTTTCCGTCAGCTAAAGACCTTATTGTCACCCTAACAACAATAAAATATTTACTGCGAAAGGTGGGGCAACAGTAACGGATCATATACCAGCTATCTTGTAGCAAGGCCATGAGAATGTGTTGGTTATTGTTACACAGCGACACGTCCTTTCTACACGCGACCTTATCTCGTACTTCCAAGAAACTTAGCTATAAGTTGTATTGCCTTTTATTAAGAATATAACGTATTGGGTTCATCTAAACCAAACCATCGAAGTAGATGTACGGTCATTAGTGAAATAAAACTTTTTTGCTACATAGTAAAAATTATAATCAATGCCTTTATTGTGTGAACATTTTAAATTTACAGAAAGAAAGAAATAAAGGAAAAAAATACAAATTAGTTACACAAGCTCAGGGTGGGGCCCAGTTGCATCAAAATGATGTGTACTGCTTTAACACACCCGGAATTAAAAAATAAAGATGAGAAAAGAAGATTATGCCTACATACCAATTTTATTTCTAGAGAAAAGAGATAGGAAAAAAAATACCTGTACGTGTGCCAAATGAAATACACAAAGTAAAGATTACAATTATATAGCAAAAGTGCAGCTATATAAATCAATGGTATTCGAAGTACACAGCAGACAAACAAACTAACTAAATAAGCAAAAGAAAGATAAATCAATTTGTTCAATCTATTTACACTTACATTTGAAGGCATCAACAGAACTAGAATTGGGGTTTTCTGGAATATTACTGTTTTTTTTTTGTATGCAAAAGGAAAACGATCTTTTAAATAAAGCTGTTCTGTAAGGAGGAGATGAAATCGCGCAAAGAGGTTGTGAGTATCTGTCCTGAAGCGAATTTTATTGTTTGATTTTTCGCAGTTTCACTAATTAATATCTTGTGATAAAGAGTCCGGACTTCTCTTCTTCTGTTCCACATATTGAGCCATTTGACGTCAGTTAACTTCTGTGAAATATATTGGTATTTCGTAATACCACATATGTGACAAAGACAACTGTTTTACGCCCTCTAAATATAATGTCATATAATCCAAGCAAGAGCAATAAATTTCACAGCAATATATAAATGCAGAGAACACTGAAGCTTCTCAAAGAATTTTTTTAGTATTTTGATTCAAAATTGACCGAAACGGGTGTATTTTTTAAATTAGTATATGATCGCTGTAAGCAATTATCAATAATGTCTCGATTACGGAAAAAAATATCAATTGCTAATCCGAGGCTTTCAACACTGTTTACAATTGGAATTGAACAGTTGGTAATACTGACGTCGATTAGCGTACTCAGAGTGACGCAAATGTTTCCGTAACCAAAAATCAATACCTTTGACCTAGCTGGATTAAATCAACGAAAACAGAGAGGAAGTCGAATAAATGGACATTAGATTATGGTTAAGCTTTAAAATGTTTAGAATGTTGAAGAAAGTTGTGTATAAGGAAAATAAAAGTGAACTTAAAGTAGATTCCTGTGGCACTCATTATTTTTTGCGTGGAGGGGTTTCTTTCAACTCGCGCACACTGAGTTCTATTTAATAGAAAGCTGATCAATAAATTTAAGGAATCCGGAGCAAATCTCTTACTTGACAGTATTTTCGGTAGTATACCACTATATCAAAGGCGATAGAAAATTCCAGGAGCACAAGATCAGTTATCAGTCCACGATATGTACCATGTAAGATGTCATCCGTTACATACAGTAATGCTGTAGCCAGCGTCACAGCCAGATTGATTGTACATCTGGTAGAAGAGTTTCATTTTTAGCAACATTTCTAATTGGATTTTAGATAAAACACGCAAAATACTAGGCGGTCTTAGGTCCTTAAACTGCTGAATCGCATCCCCCTTTGGTATTGGAAAATAACTGCAGCTTGCTTCTAGCTGGATGGGATTACGGCAACTATTAATAATGTGTATGGCGTATAGCATGATATATGGAGAACATAGACGAATCATCATATTAATGTCAAGGCCGTCACATCTAACTGCAGTGGACTTAACAATTCGAATAATATCCATTATTATCTACTAGTCGCAAATTAAAACTGCTTGAATTATGTTGTTGAGAATATTGCTGTGCGTAAGGTGCCGTATCTGAGATACGATTTATAAAATAATTATTTATTTGCCTGGGGATCGAATGATTGAGGGACTTGTTTTCTTATTTTTGCGAAACTAATGTTCCTTAATCTTCCACAGTCATAAAGAACGCTTTTTTCTGTAGATCGAAGATCAAAAACTTGCTACATAACTTACGAAAGGTTTTTATGGGTGTAGCAATCTGCATAGCTTATATATGGTCCATTGGACCATCACCACGCATAATTTGTATTAAAAAAATACGTTTCAATTCGAATGTTTGTATAATGTGTATGATATCGTCTCATACTGCTAGTCGTTAAAAAAAAAACTACGTCCGTGGTTTTTCTAATGAATTGTCGTATTACACTTCTCTCTTATTATAAAAACATATAGGTATAGCGAAGAGCTTGTGCCGCGCCGCCACGTAATCGGTCCAACTCCGCGATAATTTACGACGTAGCAGGCGTAAATCATTCACAAGTCCCACTTTTGAAGTGTTTCGCACCGCTTCTTTCGCCCTCTCCTTTACTGCCCTCGACCTTTCTGTTTTCCCTTCCGTTCCGACGTAGGTATGTACATACGTATGTACCTACCGGAAATCTGCGCGACGATGTCCGTACGAACGTGTGAGTTTTCATCCGACGGATTTGTATGTTGGAATGGGGTGCGTCGGACGCCGGGTTTACAAATTGCCTTGTCCGTACACGCGCGTACCAATACAACAAGGTAGGAGTGTACGCATCCAACACACAGAATCGAGCCAGAAATGATATTTACACACGGGTATCTGCCCCCGACGTTCATCCTCGCGATAAATTCCGCTATAGCGATCGAAAAATTATTACCGCTCGTTTGTTATATCTGTTCGAGAGATGGGACGGGGATAGGAATCGAGGGAGGACGGACGAGAAAGCGGTTCTACGCGACGACGTCGCTGCTATTGAAATATTTATAACGCTGAAATTTATATCATTAAAATGCGATCGTGGGGAAAATGTATAATATTTTATCAATCTATTTAAAACAATTGTATATATTTACATCCAATTATGTAAAATGAATTTATTCACTGGATTTGAACCACCGATACGAACGAAACGACTAAATGTTACAAATTGAGCGTTAAACTAACCAATTTGTGGCTTATCAAATTGCACGAGATATTTCACATATTTTATCGACTTTTTTTATCGATCAAAAAATGTTTTAAACTATTAAATCAATAATTCACAACTAAAGATAAAGAATAGAAGGTTTCAGTTCATGTTGTCTCTTCTTCAAAATGTCTATCAAGTCTCTTAAGTTTTTACAAAAACAATGAAAAAGAAAAATTTTGGTACAAATCACCTCATTGATTCTCAAAATATTTGCCCCGATTTATATGCTTTTGCATGCGTTCGAACCAATTCTCCAAACATGTTTCCCATTCTGTAGCTGATATCCCCAAAACATCTTTTAGTTGACAATCGAGAACAACTAATTCGATGTTTTTCTCCTTCAACTTATTTGACGTACCGTGTAAAAACTCGTATTGCCATGACGAAGGATAGCGCAACGTTATCGATTGTTTTTCCGGATTTCATCAATGATTTCTAGCAAACAAATTCAGCATTAACTGTTCTTAGATCCCCCAAAGCAATGGCCACCAGATCTTCGCTCAATTTTTTTTTAAGAAAAGGTTGTATCAAAGTTTGTATCAATCTTTATGTTTTGAAGCGTAAAAGAAAAGCCAATATGGGCGTCTTGTTAGTAATAGGATATTCTCAGTAGGTCGGACTATTGGGTCAAATTCTAAGGATTCCAACAAGGACTATTTCAAACGCAATTAACAGAGATCGATTTGGACGTATCGAGACCAACCTGTAATTGCTGCGACAACGATAATTTAGTTTCCTAAAAATTATACCTGTTTTTGATAAAATAAATAGAAATTGTTTAAAGAATGCTCCATATATAGAACAACATAACATCGATAAAGCAATCGTGCCCTATTTTGGGGGATATTTCGGAAAGCAATTTATTAAAAGAAAACCTGTCCATTATGAACACACACTTTTATGTATACACTGTCTAATTTGAACCCTATCAAGGGCAAAGTCTAAAATGATCTACAAAGAGTTTGGCATGGGGCCCTCAGTTATTTTAAATTAAGGCAGAATATCACTTGTTCTTTTTTTGATAACCTCTTTGCAAACGTCTCTATTCTAGAAGAGCTTAACAATAAAAAATTCAAAGCAACAGCTGCACTTCATAAACACACAAAAGAGAACTTCAAAATACATGGTTATTGCACAAGATGGAAAATGAAAACTAAATCACCTAACCTTCCGTGGAAGCAGCCGCTAAAGGTCAACGCCTTCCTTGAAAAATTTCGATTCGACATTCGATAGAATCGATCTTGTCACTTGTCACTTTGTTGCCTGCCATACACCGACATGAACTGAAAACTTTCTCTTTTGTGTTTATTGTTAGTTATTTTGTTTATATATTTTTTCTACTTTTGTATCTATATTTGCCGATTGTATGTTTAAACGAACAAAAATGTATATTTATTTTTTTTATTGCAAAGTTCAGCGGGCACGGATAGAAAAAAATTTCAGATATATGTGGGTTAAAGTACCAGGTATATTCATGTTTTACTGTAATGAACTTGTTTGAATAGAAGATGCAATTTTTGTGGTGTACCTGTTTCTGCTTTTCCAAGTTTATTGCAAAGTATATTTAATATACACTACAATTAAAAACGAGTAGTGTACCCTCAACACTAGCAGTGCTATAAATTTGGACCCCCTGAACAAGTCGTAGTGTCATTGTAATGTTAAACATGTTTTATTATATTATATTATATACATAAAACAAAAAATCGCTCGCTATTAAATTTTCGCGAAGATGGTTCTAAGCATTTCAATTTTTTTTTTATATTATATACCTGAATAATCATCTGCATTCTGTAATAAACAAAATATTTCAGTATCAAAACAATAGAGAGAGAAATCACCTGAACGAAGAAAGAAAAAAGAAGAAAAAAGTGAAAATCTACTTTAGGTAGGCATGTTGTCATAGAGTTTCTGTTTAACCTGTCGAATATAACACGAATGTCAACAAAACGTATCTCAGAAAAACAAGGTGTAGCCTGCAGGTAAAAAATAATTTCTTTCAGTTTCGCGTCTGAACGCATCAACGTCATACCACCTGAAACAACAACATAAATTCGCCAGTCCTCGCGTCTATCGACTATCTAAGGGGATATCAGACACACGAGCTGAGTATCGCGCTGCACCCCGTTGTCCTCGATAACTACACGATGATGTAAATTGATTCAAACAACTACATCAAAACACCACCTCTGCTATATAAAATACAATAACAACATTTCATTTCACTCTGCGACGAGGTTGACGTGCTCTACTGCTTCCAGTTCGTCCTCTATTACAACGTAGATCTACTTTAAACACACATATTCCATTGCACCTATCCAATCTGCCGCTTTCCTACATGGTATCGCGTACGCTCGCCTCCGTATTTCTCCCGCCTCATTGTACTATTTACTGACTGTGACAAGTTCAGAGACGTCTTCTGAAAATCTGATTTAAATTCAGCACGAGTAAAATAATGTCGTGACTGTCGCTGGGAAACATAAGAAAGGACTTATTTTCTGTCTCTACGCTAGAGGTGACGCGTGTGTCGCGCATTTTAAAGAAATCAAATGAGAATTCTAATGAATAATTTATCTTCATTATGTTAGATGTTTATAACTGTGTAACTTAGGTGCGAAAACAACTGTATGAAATTCCGGGAGAAGTCGAAAGCAGCAACGATTCCCGGAAGATCGTATAATTTGGTTACAAGTCGAAAATTTGGGATTTAGAGATGTTGACTAAAAGCTACAATCAACGTTGCTCGAGTTTATTTGTTTCGTTTGAACGGTTTACTAAACAGCAATATATTTTGAAATTAATTTGTCACGAATAATAAAACAAGTACAGATATGATTTTCATGCTATTAAATTATACGGTGAGGTCCTAAGATATCACCACCTCCACCTTGCTAATTTTTGAGCGACAGAAACTACAGCTAATTTGTGCTGTCAGGCACTGGCGTATTGGAGGCTTTCGAATTGCAAGTACTGTAAACACACACGTATTCGTAATTTGTGGTTGGTTTGTGCTTAATCAGCTAAGATATTATTAATGTACAATGTTTGGCAAATTTACATCGCGGGCTTCTATGGCCTGCAAACCATTTATCCAAAGCATCAACAACCCAGAAGCTGTTGCTAAACACAAGCATCATAGGTCCTCGTGCGCTGCCAATTATGAAGATACTAAGATATTGAATGCGTCAGTAATCTTATAAAAAATCTATAGTTGTACCAATTTATAAAGCAATGATTCTGGTAATTATCGACCGATTTCTACAACCCATGTTTTTGCAAAAATCTTTGAAAAAAGATTCCCTAGCCTAATATCGGTGTGACCTCAGCAAAGCTTCTGATTGTATAAATTATGTCGTTCTTATCCATAGATTAAGCTAGTATGGTGTCACTCGTAGACCTATTTTAGTGTTGGATTTATTTATTTATTTATTATAGATATTAATCGGGAGACCTGTGACGTAGTATTTAGCGTATTAGATGTCCCTGAATACCGGGTCCAAATGCCAGGCCCACAACAACAAAAGCAGTAAGGTTTTCCGCAGTTTTCCTTATTTGCTGGAGGTGAACATCTTATAGCGTTCTCAGACGTAATAATAACTCATGGGCGGCAGATGACCCCCGTAATTGGCGAAAGCTGTGTATGTATTTGTATTGCACAGTTTTGTCAATATGGTTTCTTATTGCGGTTAGCGTGTGCAAACATATCAATTTGAATGTTAAAGAAGTGCTTGGAAAATAAATTAAATACTTTACAGAAGCTCATTAATTAAATCCTTAAAAGCTTCAAGCTGTTCCGATAAATGCTAGTTCGCGTATAATTCCAGAGTAATATTTGAAAAATCGTTAAACACCCTTACACAAAATTTTTCAATTTCATTCAACCACCTCCTTCTCCGTAAACGTAGCGTGCCTCTTACGTATGTACGTCACTGAAATGCAGGCGTATCATTTACCAGAATAGATATCAGCGAGAGGAGCCGGCTGCTCTGCTCCGCCAGATCAGCGTGTCATGTTCGATATCTGAAGATTGATGTTCTTCACGGATAAGTTGATGCCTGCGCCCGCTTTCGCTTCGCCGTCTCCACGGCAATACACCTGCGAAGAGGACCTAATGGAGCATTCAGCAAACTCATATGGATGAAATTCATTCCACCGAACTATGCAACGTTGACTTAGTCAAGTACGGCAGACATAATAGGTGTTGATGTAGTGGAAAGGAAGATGGTATTACAATAAAATGAATATGCAGGATCCTTTATAAGCTTTGGTAGACGTAACTGTAGACAATATCTTACTTGCGATATTACTAACAACGTCGGTAATTGTTATCGAAATTGTCTTTTTTTGCGAAGGTATTTTACATATTTTCTTTGCAGGAGATTCATATTTCTTTTACAGAAATGATATGCAAATTTAATTGAGGGCTCTAATACTGCAATTGGAAGATAAAATGCTGAACTCAACCATTTCTACTTGGTTTTAAAATTGAAAATATTTCCTAGATATAGTCGCTAGGAGATTTAAGATAGAGAAAATTACGGTGGCTTGGAGCAGTTATATCTTATATCATTTTGGTATATAAAATATCAGCAGACTAGCCCAACCATGCGTGAAGCTCAAGATGTGTAAAACTCATGTCTTGGATTCATATTTGACGTTTGTGTTGATAATCACACGAGGGTTTTATGGAGCCTAATTGAAAATAATAATGTTATTAGCAATCATATCTTTTCTGCGTTGATTTCTCTTTGAGGACATACTGTACAGTTGTTGATAAAAATTTCCTTATTTTAAAATATTTATTCAAAAAAAGACATACATAACCCAAATGCAGCGCTCAAATATTGTATTTTCTTAAAAATTGAATCCAGTCTAAGCAACACTCTTATTAATCCATATAAGTTATGGCATATAACGCAAGAAACAAAATAAAATCTTCCTTAACCAACATATTTGCCCTATGCTCCATACAGAATGGTTTTTGGCACATACTGTGGAATGTGTTGGTTTTTCTACCTTTTCTCCAATCATAGAAGCTACAGCGAACGTTTCTACGAATGTTCGTCATTGTTAACGGAGTCCGAAGCTGGTACGTCGACTATTTCCAGAATATTTTGCTAAATTGATCTTTTTAGGGTTGGATATTGTAAGGGTGGTCTGCGAAATACTGTTACCAATAGTATTTCCAAAAGTGAAAACCAATTCCTCCGGTTTTTTTCTCGTTTTCAGCCCATTCTGGATTTGCTCACCAGAACGAAACCATAAATCTAGCATTCCAAAGAACACCCTCGTAGGCCACATTTTTTTTTTGTTTTCTCCACAATTACCTATGAATGGCAAAACTGACCAATAGTGACTGTACCACTTTTTGTTGCGTTGTTGGTTTCAATTATAAATCATTTTCTAGTTCTTTGATTGAATGTCGAAATTAAGAAAAAATTTCAATTTTTTTTCGATCGACCAACCTACTTCACTTGTGACTAAGAACGATTATTAAAAAATCTACAGAGAGATCACACTACAGTCCAGCTTACCTACACAGGAAATGAATTTGGGTTGCAGTCACCTAACCTAAAACTGGAAACATTAGAAGACAATTTATTCTTAGGGTTCTAAGATTCTAGAATGATCTTTGAGGATTAAATATGCTACTTTTATTTAATCCTCAAAGGTCATCAAGAGTTCGGTAAGATGAGGAAAGAGGAATAATGCATTTAGGTAACTTATCAATGACCTTCAAGACTAACCTCCAAATGCACCCGTTCAACTGATGTCATTTATCATTGTTTTTCAAACAACTCCTGAATGTCCCAAACATCACTATTAAATCCACAAAGGATAGATACTGGGTAAGGCAACAAAAAAAATAAAACCATTACTCAATTGTTCCGATTCTGAGCTTTCGCAATTAATTTATTGCTTCATAGTAAAATACCAAAGTGAGTGTCAATCGGCAGTAAAATAGAAAAGCAAAAGAAAGACATTACAATCAATTACGTCGTGACATTCAAAAAAAATTATTGAAAGTTATTATTTAAAACAACTTAAGAAAATTTTAAACGTAAAATTATAAATTAAAAAGGAAAGTAACTTCATTTTATCGACGGGATTAAAATATATTCTAATTGAAGGATCGATAATTAACCACCCGCGTAGATTTCGAAAGGTGTTTTCAATCTCAAGTGCATTTCAGCACGTACTCGGCTAATACGCTTTCGATAACCACAAAACAGTTAAAAAGAAGAGAACGAGTAAAGGGTACAAGGGCGTGAAATGAAAAGACGGCGCCGTAGTGTGGGAAACTGAATCCTTCGCGAATTTATAATTTATTGCCGCACAAAATTAAAGACGAAGTCGGGCCGTTTTTCTAACGATACCGTCCGTGCACTGCACCGACTTTCGTATTCGCGCGTTCTTTTTCCTTCGTTTGCTTGTATTTTAATTATTCCGGAATGTCTTCCGAGGACAGAAATTAATGGAAAGGGTTAGTGAGTCGGAATAATTTGAAATATTAAATTAAAAATTTACGGCAACGACGCCGGCAACAAAAAGAGGACGACAATAGCCGAATTTGTTAAAAGAAATGAGAGATATTTAGGAATAATTTTTAACGTCTATCACAAACACGCTTTAATTTATCCTTTTTTCCGCCTTCTTTATGTTTCACATTTTATTCTAATGCAACGTGAATTAGGGATTTCATATTTTCACACAAATAATACAGCTCTACCCAAACAGCGGCAAAATACTGAATTAATTAAATTTTTATTAAATTATTTTATCATTTCGTGGACTTATTAAAACTCTTTCTTATTTCTACACCCACAAACTTTTTGATATGGACAATAAATTTTAGCTTCCTATTTGTTATATGACAACGAACTGGAGTTTCTTCATTGCCTACACTTGCAGATGAGGTCTCCAGTTGCATGGAGAAATTAGGGGAACTCATGTACCCTCATCCTCGGTCCACTTCCAACCAGTCTATCCATTTCTTTGTTAGCAAGGTTGCTATCGTGATCAACCATTCCAGCTTCAGTTGATGTTTGTTGAGGCTCTAGTAACTTCGTTAATCAACTCGATGCAACCGCAGAGATATATTGCTTGTTTTTGAACCATTTCCGAAGAAACATGTAGCATCCTAATCACTTCCCATTTCTTGATGTGTTAGCGATTAATAAGAGTTGTTACGCATAGGAAACGGAGGGTTTGGTTCACCTTGACCTCCAGAACCGACATTCCCTTAGAAACGTTCTATTATTTCGTCCATCTTACTTACTTTTTTTCAAAGGGTCTTTCTTACAGAAAATCTTTCATACACTTAACTACCCGTATTTACTAAACACTAAACCAAAATTTATCTCTTTTGGACTCTCTGTTATATTAATGCTGAATCAATTGTCACGCATGAAAAAATATTAAAATATTGAGCTGCAGGCGCACATTTACATAAGAAGCCTCTAAAATTGTGTATTGCATTGTAGACTATCGTTATATTTAAAACTAGCTGTAGCACCACAGTGCATAATGTTACAAAGACTTCTAATAAAACCAGAATATTAATCATGTACATGAGGACCCTTGTATGTTTTTTACAGGTTGCGTCCGCTCACGTATCCCTTTTTGGATGAATTTTATACTACATTCTGATGATTTAGGGTTTTTGTTTTCCTCCATAAAAGGTGAAATTTTTCCCTAAATTGAGTGAATTTTACCCTTTAATGACGTAAAATTACCAACGTTTTTTTGTGTATACTATTCCTTTTAGGAATGCTGTACCAACATTAAAAGGAAGTCAATATCACTTAGATCGATTAAGAGGAATAAATGAGACTGCTCATTTACTTACCCTAACAAAAAATTGAAATGCAGATTGATGTCTGGGAAAATTCGATTTTCTTAAAAGTAAATAAAAAGAATGTCAACATAACAATATCTTCCCTCTGGTGTTATTACATCGTTAGCATTCATCCGGTTTTATGGACTGAAATTATCAGCTCCGTCATAAGTCACATCGCAAAAGGGAAAATTAAAAAGTGACAATAAAGCAAGCCTTGGGAATTGACGGGCATAAACCCGCGTAGGAAAAAATTAAAAGCGCTTCGCCTCAAATTGGGAGAAACGATGTACATTTATGCACGTCTTTACGGTGGTTGGCCATGTCGACCTCGTAAAATTTTTAGCTCACCAACCTAGTTCCTCCGATAATGGCACGATAACTGGAAAAATGCTTTCTTTGGGATATTTCTATTTTGTAACAATGTAGAGCCATGAATTATGCGTGTTTAAGGCGAGAGATTAAAAGTATACTTTAAAGTATTTGATTTATTTCAGTTTCAAGACTCGAAGTTTATTGCACTACACGAACGTTGTCAACTGTAATTTTACAATATTTTCTCTTTGATTCCTGAATTTAGTACAATTATTTCATAGTGGGACGTTTCAGCTCCGCCATTTCATCGTCGCCGTTTTAGCGCCGCCGTTTCAGCACCGGTCGATTCAACACCAAGACGTTTCAGCACAGGCCCTTTCAGCGTCGAATTATTTCATTAAGAATGAAACTTCCCTTTCCGTATTTTTACGTAAACCTAATAGAATACTGAGAAAGGAAGCTTCGTTGTTAATGCTGTCGATGCTGAAATGTCTTGGCGATATAATGGCAGCGCTAAAACGGCAACAATTATTTATTGTTCCATTATGTCATAAATTAAGATAGTGTAACAAACATTTCAGGAAGATCTTTAGTTACTAAAAAATGAATTTGAATGTCGACATACTCGTATCGCCTCGTCGAAATCGAATATTAAGTTTTACGCCAGACCAATCTATAAAGGATAAAATTGTGAGAAAACAGTAACTATTAGATAACAACATTTTTCAGAACTACACAAAGATCTTTTGGGCGACAGCTTACTAGGCTTTCAGTGAAGGATGTTTTAGATGACATTCCTTACAGACAGCGTATTTCTCGATTGTTATTAGAAAACATTTCCACGGAACATATGGATAGAAATCGGCAAAGAGTGGCGGAACTGTATCATAGCCTGGTTTTCTTTCTTTTGGGATATTTGAGAACGTTAGTGTAAATGTCCTCGCTGAGCTATAAAAACGAGTAAATCAGGAGTGCCTCCGAATCCAAGCGAGCATAAAGAATTCCGAAAGGGTTTGAAAGTCATTGAGCATTTTCAACATTCCGTTTAAGTTTTTGCCTTGTTTGTTCATAAATTTCATAGTTTGTCTGTCTATACATAATAAGAGTATGGGTAGACGAAAAATACCTGGCACCTCCAAAACAGCCTAGTTATGAACTCATATTCATAAAAACTTCTGCATATTTTGGGCCATACAATTCCCACTCTACACTTGTGACACTTTTTCAACGCCCTGTATAGAGAGAAACGTTACAAGATAATAAATGGCTTAAGTATTGGAATCGATTCTTGACTGAACTGAACACGTGGCTAAATTTAGAGATATTTATGAGTAAGTGTATCTCTGTATGGTATCTATGCATGCATTTACATGTAAGTTAGGGTACTTGAAATGTCCATACCAAATGTACACCATTTACCTGTCCGGACTTATTCCCCCAACTTAAGTGGCCAGCATGGATAATCTACACGACGAGAAAGTAACGAGATTCATAAAAATGGACGTCGGCGTCATCCATTAAAGTGGTATCTTTTTTATGCGGCACGATTCCTTTATGCTGCCGGGCATCAGCGGAGCAGTTCCATTAATAACGATCCTTCGGAAGAAGACGATGGTAATAGCACTAGCGGTGGCGGACAATCTCTATCCGTAGATCTCATCCTCCGGGTTAAAGGTGTCCATTGATCACACGTCATTTCCGACTCTAGTGGACCCTGCTCTTTGTTATCCAAGAAATATATTTGTCGGACCAATCGATACCGACTGTTTATTAGGATGTGGAATTTTCTCTCCGCTAGCTGCATCTGAACGTCGTGATGCTGGACTGGACGTCGCCTTCTCGAGCACAAACAGAATCAAGGAGAGGTAGGTCTCGACGATCGAATGCAATAGCGGACGCTTGCCGCACGGAGTTTAGTTTTTGCGATCCTGTAAGAAACGTATTTACCACGATGAAATGAGATATTCTTGAATGCGAGCTCCTATTAGTATATTTTGGGTCAGTAAATGATTTTTTAAAAATTCGGCATACTTTAAGATAGTTCGAAATTCCAATATAAAATCGAACTAAACACCTTTTTGAGCTTCTATAAATATTTGTCACTGTAGTTATTAAAAAGTAATGCTGTCAACTGACTCCGCAGATTTAGAGAGGCAAAAAACAGTTATTTGAAACGCCAAAATTTTTCGAGTATTTTTTCACTCTTCATCAGGGTGAAAAAATTAAAATTTTTAAATATCCATTGTGTTCATAATGTGATGAATTACATTGTCAATACAGAAATATAATAATTTTAAATAATAGTATGTCCGTTACTTCTAAAAAAAAAAGCCAGATTACTTTAATTGTATTTTTAATTGAAATTGTAAACATATACAACATTCGTAGACAACTAAATATTGAGACGGTGAAAAGATGCTATCAAACTAAGTGAATTAATATTTTTAAGAATGGTCAGAGGTACCCCTACTTCACAAAAATTACGCAAAATTATTGTGTCCCAGTATTGCCGAAGAAAATAATTAAAGCAAATTGCCACTAAATTGAGAACGGCCAAATTTTAACACTGGCTATTCATTTTCCAGCTTACATTGCATCTACTAGCAAAGACTACCACCTCGAAATGGACTCAAGTGATCCATCAAAGGAGGCATGATGTCTACATCAATGAGAATAAGACGGGCCTCAATGACATTTAAACCATACAAATCGCACTCGCACAATATCGCCGGAAGCCCTGTCGGGATTAACACCGCTTCACATTCACATTAAAAAGCAGGCCATATCGAGTTCCCTCACTCTTTGCAGAATGAAGGGACTACAACCTTGGAAGGCATCTCAAAATTCTTGAAGATCCCGGTATAAATCATCTGATATACATTGCAAAGGGCACGATTCCTATAATACAATTTTGATCAGTCTTATAAGGTATAGGTGTTAGTGGTCCTAACCATCACTTAAAAATACCTACAGAAATCCACACCAACATATTTCAAGCAAAGATTTCTGGTCTGAGCTTGTACACAGAGCAGAGATACGAGAAGCAAATATAAGTATATTCAGTAACAGCCAGACAATTCTAGAGACTATTAAGTCACATACAAATGAATCTGGTCTAATACACGAATGTGTGCACAACTTAAGAGACGCAAAAGTCACAGTGGGTCCCAAACCACCAAGAGATCGAAAAAAGAAGCAGCAACCATACTTATCATTAGCCCTAACCCCTTTTGTGGCCTCCAAAGGAACCACATAAAACAAGCAATAAAGGCATGGACAATTGAAAGGCCTTGTACTAGGAAAGTGTTCGAGCACAAAAACAGACGAAAGCACTTATCAGACTCTTCAGGCAGCAAAAATAGCTGTATCGTTCAGCAAACAGGACTTGAGACCATTTCTTACTAGGAAAAACTGAATTTTTCTCTCTTATTACAATACAGATTCTATCCATAACATCAGGCAAAAATTCATTTTTAACTAAACAAACAGCTTTGTTGAAAAGATTGGCACAACTCGATTTGTACTCTTCCTTCTTCCGTCTTTTGTTCAAATAATTTCCAATGTTCACAATAGTTTACATTCGATGAAATATGGACATTTTTTAAAATATACTCTCCAGTCGACGTATTTTGTTATTTTTGGATACTCTATCGACACCTACTTCCAAGGAGGTTGCTAAACAGGTTAGTTTCTTGTTTAGTGATCAAGTTTTTAGAAGTAAAACTTTAAGTTGCTCCCAACTAGTGTGATCTGTAGCTTACAAATTAATAGTAATTGAGAAAATGGATGTAGGGCATACTTGAAGGTTACGGTAAAGATTGTTCAAAAAATGTAACCCCATAATTTTGCTTTGTGTAATTCATATTGAGGTAAATGGAAAAAAAAGAAGGTCCAAATTACAAAACTCTTCAATGAAAATAACTAAAGTAAGTTTAAGTTTAAAAACCATGGCGCTAAACTATATTATTCCCACATTGGACGTAGATAAGCAACAGAAGGAATACGTGCTCAGGGAAAAGGTTTTCAAAAAAAAATCTTGAATAATTCATCAAATTTGGTATTATATTTGGTCTAATGGTATCTTCCGGAAGAACTAAATACGCAACTACCTGTACTAGAATTGCCCCAGAGTTATTTAAGCGAAGCAAAAAAAAATGTAATTTGATAAGGATGATTTTACACGCCGAGTGTTTTAAAAAGATAAACGTAGATTTGAATTTGAGCACAAAAAGCAACTGCTAATTTTTTTAATTAATTTCACATACTTTTTCCGAAATGTTCTACGTCAATATAAAGCAAAGTGACAAAAGTGTAATTAGTAATAGAAACCAACTTCTTAGTAATTTTTTTTGTTGAAAAATATAACCTATAAAAGCTCTAAAAGCTGTTATATGGTAACTTTCTCATCGTATAGATGGCTTTACAATTACATCACTGGTAAAGTACGAAAGCAATACGCCAAAGAAAACAATAAGTCAACGTCGCGTCAACATAAAACTGTAATGTCGGATCCGAAGTCCGTTTTATACTGAAGAAACCGCACGGCAATTTTACAAAATTACATTTACTTTATTTGACACTTTCATATCAAAATATATGAGACGTGTCTAATGTTATTTTACAGCCGCTCGTTCTTTATCCCTAGATGGCGCGAAGATACTCTCCACTCTCTGCGTAAGTACCGTGAAAGGACATCGAAGCAACGAAGGGGGAGGAAAGGGTACGTGAAGGAAAATCGGGTAAAACAACGGATACACTTTCAATAACGAGAAAATAGATTACTTGTGTGCATAACGGATGCAGTAACGTAATAGAAAGTTTCTTTACCGTTGCAGTAACCTATCGATATTTGTGTCGATAAAAAATAGAAGAAGACCAGAAAGAAGCTCCAATAATAACAGCGCCCTTTACAATAATATTTTTCTGGAACGACCTCTTTTTCGTGTTTCGTTCGTCATTTGTCCTTTATAGAGAATAATGGCGTCGTTTATGGGAATAAATATCCACGTGAAGCGGTAAAACATTCCAAAGAATATCGCGGGCTTCTTATATACGTGACTACGTTGGTTTTCGATAAAGGGAATTTGTATATATATTTATGGATGATCGTTCCGGCGAAACATGTGACACAGAGAGTGTAATACATATAAGAGCCAAGTACAAAATACACAAGGTGTGGAAACTTCCTGAATTGCAGCTTAATTGTTTATGTTTCGAACAAAAGTAATTATTTAACTCTTGCTAATTACATACGTATAACAATGTACTTAAAAATATAAGTTAGAGAATTTAAATTGAAATATATAGCAATAAATTAAATTTGACCAGCATTAAAATTTAAAACAAAAAACTACTCTGATGTTGCGACGTTCCAATATAAACGCATACATAGCGTACTTACGTTACGTACTTGAATCCATTTCGAATTCAAGCCATGGACACATAAAAAAGAACGCCACCAAATACGTAATACCTGGAAAATATTCGACTCCAGATCAGAAATTAATTATTGTCTCCTCGCACATTTAGCCATAGCGACTATTTCAACACAACCTTTTGATAATTTTACCTTTCGAAAAATACTTTGATAACGAATTTCATTATTTTTAGAAATACAACCTGATCCAAGCCATTTTTATAAAGCAAGTCTTTCATTTTTGAACCAGGATATGTGTTTTTACCATTTCTGATATAATTTAATCGTCTACTGAGCGGGTTTCCGTCCCTCGTTTACAATCAAATAGTATATAACTTCCGCTAGGAACTTGTTAGCAGAAGGGAAGGGCATTGAAACAAGCAGACACTACCTTCTATCCAGGCGATCGTAAAATGCGTAATGCTCTCTTCCAGGAGATCAAGTGTAAGCTGGCCGAACATAGAAAAAGCAACAGCGGAACCACGTACACTTACAAAAGAAACGCCGAAATACACGTAGACTATTTGGACCGAGCATGTTCTGGTCGCAAACAAGGTACCGTACTGAGCACAGGTCTGGCAATGAAGGAGAGAAACTCCTCAGACAATCAGGGGATCAACGAGGTACTTTCGTACCCCATCATTAAGTGACTCCCAAGCAACAAAGCTCCCGGTCCTAACAAAATCACTCTAGGCAATGAAGAGTCTCGTATCAGTCGTACTCCATTCCCTTTTGCTGATAGACAACGCAGCATCATACTATTTCCCTAACATATGGAAGCACACAATCGCTGTGACCATCCTAATATCACGTACAAATGCGCTTCACCCTGAGAATTGTCGCCCCCTCAATCCGCTGTCTTCCCTCTCCTAAGTGCCTTAGAGATGTAGTGTATCACACATGGTCCATACCCTCTACCCGGATGAACAATTTGGTTTTCGTACCAAGCTTTTGGTAGATCTCCAACTCATTCAGATACCGTGTGCATATTCGGGCTGTAAGCTTCGGATCGTTGTCGTACATAAAAGTAATATTCTCGCCGATTACTCGCAGCCCAGAAGAAATGACATGAGATTCTAATATTTCGCAGTTTCCGCGTTATTCTTTCGTTTCAGTATAACGCTCCTGTTCCGGAGTAAGAAGAGCAAATTATAACTGAACCGCCACCGTATTTTATTGTTGGTACAATGTACGGGGAAAGCATTCTCTCATTAGTGGACCGTCTTATAACTGCCCTCCTGCTTTGACCGAACTCTTTCAATATTGATTCATCGATCCACTTTTCTACAGTCCAATTCCGATGTTTTCGCACCCACTGCAGTCTTTTCAATCGGTTACCCCAGCGTATCAATGGTTCAGCTGCCACGCGATCGTGTAAATTTCCTTTGGCTAGCCGGCGTTTGATTGTGGTGTGGAAATCGGATGCTGACATCCGCAATTGAATTCACTCGCTATTTCTGGTACACTTTTTCTGCGATTTATTTTGCTTATTAATTGTAGTAGATCATCTGTTGGGGTGGTTATGCGTGATGAGCTTGGACGTTCACGGTATTCTAAATCGCCAGTTTGTCGGCAAATGGTTCGACGCGGCTGGATTTAATTTTTCACCGAATAACCTTCTTCATGCAAGGTTATTATGCTGAATAATTTACCAATATCTATTGAGTTACCACGGGGCATTTTGAACACTGTTATTACTAAAGATGACCAAGGCAGGTGAAATTATTACTTTTTTGGAGGGACTAGACAGACTCGTGTCTATTCGTCTCAAAAGAAAGAGTTCGTGTTGCCTACTGGTTTCCCCAAAGTCGACAAAACACGATTCTGCCGCGAGTCGCTGCAAAAAATATATAATTTCACCTGCCTTTGTCATCTCTAGTTATTACCTTACAGTACCCCTTATTACAATAATAATCAAACAAAAACTAAAGTGGCCTTAAAACATTCTGAATGGTCAAACCGGGTAGGGGCAAACCGCTAGGAAAAAGACGGGATGCCATAAAACCTTTACCTGCTTTGGTTATTTAAATTATAAATGTGTTTAAGATAAATATATATTAAGATTATGACATAAAACTCATTAAATTAAGCCATTGTAAAACTTGCTCTCTTGACCAAACTTCCGAGAACGGTAGTGTACTTCTTAATAGCTTATTCCTAATGACACAAATCTTGTTGGCCAGTGATAATTGTGTGTTATGTGTAATAATGTACGCTTAGTGACCTACTATGTTGCAACAGACTTAAGCCATGCGTTTTCATATAATTTTTCATGCAGCCTATGACGAAAAGCTGTTACAACATATACATATCTTACATTGTACGACTATCATAAGAACACGGTCTGAAAAGCTGTATTTTGGGTGATTTATTACCACATTATTATAAAAGTCGCCTTATACGGTTATTGTTGATCTTTTGGCCTATGCATTCAGGTGCTGAATGATACTGTACAGAAGCTTTTAAAGCACCCAGGATCTTCATTTTAATTCATTGAAAACCATCTTTGCAGTTTCTGTGTTATATACATTTTTTTTAAAGCCGAAGCTAACGTCATGTTTCCTACGGACCAATTTAATCTATTAATCCTCTTTCTGGATGAAATTATAAATATAACCATTGTAGTCTTCGATATAAAACGTTCGGTATTGACAACATTATATTGGGTTAAATTATATAGAAGTGTTATTCCCATGATCTTAGCCGATCCAGTAATTTTTAAATAAAATAAATTGGCATCCCAATTACGCTCGAAAATATCCTACAATTTCAAAACCAAAACGTTATTTAAAGTTAGTAGCGATGTTCAGCACCGAATCATGAAATTTCCGGTTCGTATAATTTCAATTGATTCCGAGAATCCGGGTCCCTACACCCCGCGCTATGTTTCTCTGATCTGTCTGTAGTGACTTCGACCCAATTATCTTTGCGAATTTCTCATTGAATTCGAAACGACTCCCGGAACAGCCAAATAATACATTAAACGTAACGTACGTTTTCACAAAAGTATGGTCTAATATTGCTAATAAAGCAGTTGGTAAAAATAAATTAGAAAATACTAAAACGGTAATAACGTCAAAACTCTTCGTTCTTGTTATACAGTATGAGATTAATAATACAGGTGAAATCCTGAAACTCAAATTACACATAGCACCCGAAAAGATTAATTATGGATGAGTTTAACATCTTCCGTAAGTATTCATTAATATCTTCTTAATTACATACACCATTACTCATCAGTTGGCTGTCATATGTAAAACGCGTTAATTTGTTAGATGTCATACTTAATTGAAATGTAATTTGTTCGTGAAATCAATTATGCAATCTAGATGTATATAAGCGAAGCATCTCTCGTTGTACTCCTCAAGAACTTTAGATGTCTATTATATAGACGCTGTAAATTATTAGTATTGGTTTTATTGCAGGTTCCGATAGAGTTTCTGTTGGGGCAAAAGCGTCGTCTTTAAAGGTATGTAATTAAAATAGATTTATGTAAACTAATTTCTATTCTTCTAACTACATTTATTTATGCATTCGGAGTTGCGCTATTTCCTATAAATATTCCATGAAGTCTTCAGTATAGGTGTTAATAGGTCAAATATAACTAGAATTAAATTATCGCCGATCTTATCCTTCTTAGTTAAAAACTAAATCAGTAATCTTCATATTATAGACCCAAAGTCAAAAAGCTCATATAATTAACTTACTGGAACTTGTGTCAACATCATGGAGAATAATTTGCGTAGTAATCCGAACCGGTTTTGGTCATTTGTTAAAAATAAACGAGGACATACTAGAATTCCTAAACGTATGAAATACAATAACAACGAATTTACCGCACCTATTGATTTAGTAAATGCTTTTGGGGAATACTTGAACAACGTCCATATTAAATTTCGAAATAGTCATTTATCTACATTTCATGATATGTACAATGTTACGGTAACATTGTCTTTTATTACACTTGATATTCAGTTAGCACTTAAACAATAGAAGAACTCTTTCACATCACGGTCAGATAATATTCCTTTATCGTTAGAAATTGTGCTTATGTATTCGTTAAGCCAGTGTGCCCCATATTTAATCTTATTGAAACTTTCTAAATTCCTATTTGCGCTCAAGAAACATCATTCCACTAAAGTCAGCAATTATCGTCCAATCTTCTACTCTGCAACTTTTCAAAAGCACAGATGTGACCTTTATTACAAGATTGAAATATATTTTCGTCCAAAAGAATAACATTTTCCCAAAATACTAATTTGTAGGACAAATATTCTAATGCGAAGCCAATTCTGAGATGAGAGATGGTAATTCTGTTTTTTTTTCTTTAAGTTCTTGCAGTACGGACACAATTCGGAAATTGCGAATTTTCCATGCATTTACTACTGCAACAAATGAATAGCTCTTTAGAAATTCTATTTGATGCACGTTTATGACAACCCATGTTTCTTTTTACGGTACTTTGATGCTACCATCTCTTTCAAATATCGTGAATAGTGCTTATGGTCACCCCAAATCTATCGCCTACAATTACTCTTATTGTTAACCATCTCTTCCCAAGTAATGTAATTATTTGCAGTTCTGCAACAACACTTACATGCGGCAGAATGTAAATGCAAAAATATCGGCACCCTTCGCACCGCACAAGTTTAATTAAGTAATCCGGGACGGCCGTTTCGAGGATGCAGAATCCACATTCTGAACCGGTGATTCTTGCATCCTTGAAACAGCCGTCCCGTATTAATTAAACTTGTGCGGTACGGAAGGTGTCGATACTTTTGTGTTGTTATCAATATTTATTTTGGCAAAATATTATCTGACAAGGCAAAAGTCAGGTTGGAGCCGGTATCGATAATCATATGCCACGCGGACCACCGCATGTGTTTTTGCGATATCATGTTCCTCTTGGTTGGCCAATATCCTCGACCACAAAATTATACTTACACTCATTATGACATAAATATCACAATTCGTTTCAGTTAACCAAAATATCATTTCGACCGTTAGGAAATGTCAACTTCTAATTACAGAAAATCCGTGATTTATTTGGTATTTCCGTCGTAATTAATTTTTGACTTGCTAACCATCATACCAAAACTGTTTTCGAAGAAATCAAAATTTAGGTCACATTATTTTTCATATACCGATAAATCGAATTGCAAATTAGTGAATACTCAAATATCACAATTTGTACAGGTCACATTACAAATTAAACGAAAAACTTCATTGTGCAGACATTTTTACTTCGTGAAACAATCTAAGTCGATCGTATTCATAAAGAATATGCAATATACTCTTTGTTCTTCGCCATTTCAGGAGACTTTAAAATCAATACAGCTACCTGAGCTATTCTACACTCCTGAAAGTTCTCAGACTTCTAGAGTTTAGCAAAAATGGTACAGATAATAGGTCTTAATGGAACGGTATTAAATAAACGCAGTTTGGTTTTCATCTTTCATAGTTTCACGTCAAAGTGACGTCCATGAAGTATAAGGGGAGAAGAAGGGAAGTGAGATCTACATCGTTGCTTGAGACCTTATCGAATATCACCAGCAACAGCAGCGGTAGTAGGCAACGCGATTGAAGCAATAGCTTCGGTATGTGTATGCGGACGAAAGGGCGACACGCCGATATAACCTATAATGGACCGACGGGCGTGCGGGGTCAATTTACCCACCCATACCCGTATCCGCATCGTTCGCCTCGAAAGAAAAATCTGAAAATATGTCAAGATATCCGAGTGTCGATAAACGAGAAGTAAATAGCTCTCGCTGAAAAAACGCCCGGGTAATCTAGAAGGGTCGACAGCGAAGGCATATCGAGTTTTTTGCTTTTTTATCGGCCGTCGCTTGTATAATCTACAACCAAAAATGACATGATTTGAATTTTTCTGTTGGAAGATATATAATCGTGCAAACATATGTTGCCAAATATCTTTTGAAGCATGAAAATAATTATAATTCACGAGTCATCCAATAAAATTCTTCGTGAAATCACTACGAACTTTATTGATAAAATCGTAACTTGGACTATTTTTGCAACAGTGATGTAGCTAAAATGATACAGAATGATTTCAATATTGAAGAAATTATTACTAAAGCAGTTTATTTTGAATACAAACACTATTGATAATTTCAAATATATGTTATTATCTGTGTACTTCATGACGAAATGTAAGTTAAGTTTTGTTTATTTACTCTAGATTTGTGAATATGTGTAAACCTTCGAGTTTATCCAAAAATATCACAATTTAAGGTTAGTTGGTTATTTTCAAATAAATTAGCGCAGTACGTAAACGTTTACTATTTATTTTTTAATTTAAATTACTGAAGGAGTAATTTAATAGAAACACTCCCGAACCAACAGACCGTAAAATTAATTAATTTAGATAAATCAAAGTTTAAAATATTAAGTTTAAAATATTACAATACATATAACAGGTTACTGACGTATAGTGATCAATACCTTTGAATCTGCCCTTTTTTAACATCGTTGCGTATTATAAACATCCTAAAACAGAATAGAAAATCATGTGGCGGTTTTCTCTCTGCTGAAAAGCGATTAAATGCGAAAGATACCACTCTTTATCCATAATGATTTCCATTTGCAGATATGAACACAATAAGCAGAATCCGGAATCAGCATCGATTCCGTTTGAAAGTTTTAAAGCCGCGAACTTCGAACTTTATACGAATAATAAACGGAAGCTGCACGATGTCAATTTCTGAACCGATTTTATAAGCGTGTTATAGCCTTCGAGTTCTTGATAGAATCGTTGTTAACTTTCCTAAGTGCCATCTTTTGAAGTTTTCGCGAAGTTTCCATCTTATATTCGTACATGCATCGATGTTCATTATTGTCGTGAACAAGTAAGTTCGCACTTATTCGTTTACATGTAAGTGGTCTCATAAGTCTCGAAAACCGTCGCTTCAGCCATTGAGATAAAATGTAAACATTAAGGTTGCAAATTCAATTACTCCACCAATCGCCATAAATTTAAGCATGCATCTGACGTACGCTATCTTCTTTTGATTAGGCTATACAGCTTTTAAATATGATAATAAGATTTATTTATTTTAACTACAAATACTGGTAGATGCCTTTACATCTCCAACAACTTTCGCCAATTACAGGGGGCTCCGCCCGACCATGAGTTATTACGACGCCTGCGCCCAGGTTTTAATATGTTTACTCTCGGCATTCGCTAAATATGGAGTAAAGAAAACTACAGACATCTTTATTCTGAGAATGAGAGGCCCGATGCCCCGAAACTGCTTGCACAGTACGCTAAACACTACGCCACCAGTTCCTCATACGCGGGTGGTATGGTAAATACATGTATTAAGAAAGACAATGCAATTGTTTTGCATTTAGTAAATTTATTTCCTGACATAATCTCCTTGCGGGGATCCAACTTTCTTAAGCCAGACGAATAAGAGGATTCATCGAACTTTGAAAATGAACCCGTGTTTCGGCAATGGCCTCTTCATTTGGCATAAACCGCTTTCTGCCAAGAAAGAAGTCAGAGAGTGCCAAATTTAAGGAATACGATGAGCGAGGCACCAATTCGTACTATAACTGTCGCAATTGCCGATGACTGGGCCGAAGCATTATCGTAATGGTAGAGAATTATTTTTGTCACTAGGTGAGGCCTCTTTGGTTCAGCATCGAATCAGACTAATAAATCAGCATAGTACTGCTCTTTCTTCTCCAAATAATCAATTAAAATTATGCCTTACGATATCCAAAAAATCGTCTCCAACCATTTCGGCTGATAGAATCGTCTTTGCCTTCATTCGTACACCCTCGCCGCGAAATTCTCATTTTGCTGAGTGACCTACTATTTCTGGCGTATAGTAATAAACCTATGTCTTATTTATAGTCATATAGCATCCTAGAAACTCACCCATCTCACCCATAATTTTCTCATACTCAATTTTTCCAGAAGGATGTTTTGCACTCGTTGAATTTAGATATTTAGCATATTAGCATTCTCTCTAATCTTCGCCCCATATCGTCCCCAGGCACCTCAATGGGACAACTTGGCTTACCCTCACCAAAGACGAATGTTGGCCAACAGTTGGCCACAGTTAAATTCATTAAACCAGCATCTGCTGGTAGTCATCCAAGTAAATTGTATCCAAGTCCCCTTCGATTTCTACAGACGTTTCCCATTAAAAAAAAAAAAGAAATCAATTCACTGGCTGGTTGTGTTGTTTTTCTATGATTCCACAAATACATAAAGTAGCTCACTTTCCAAACAATATTATTCGATCAATTTCTCTGAAATTTTGGCAGAAGTCTGTCTCCAAACTTTGGTGCTTCTCATACCACCCTCGCATTATTTTACCCTGTGTTATACTTGAAAAATCAGATCGATATTGAAGTAATGCAAAGCATAGCTGCTCATGTATGTGTATAGCTATTATTAGAAGTGAATATCTTATGTTTTGAATGTTTGTCTACATGTTTCGTAAAGGTCAGAACCATACATAATCCCGATTGCTCGCTTCTGTAGTATAAATATTCCTTCAACGTCAATACCAACAACCTAATGAACGGATCCGATCCTGTCGCGCCGTCGAGAGTTGCAACTCTACTAATAAAACTAAATTGAACTGTGTTTACAAATCATCTATAATTGATTTATTAAAAGAATAATTACTTAAGTAGGACAAGGATGTTGTAATATATTGAACTGAACGGTTAACCATAATAAAGCAAAGGAAATAATAATAGCTGCTATTATCAATTTCCTATTATTAATTATCACTACTGAATTTCCATTCTTTACCGCTTTAACATATTGCAATTTTTAATGATTTCTAGCGTTAGTATTGTTTGGTTACCACGACAATGACAACAAAAACATGTTAACATTGCTGTACTGCACAGCGAAATAAAGTATTTAAAAAAGAGTCGATACATGTGATTTATGCATGAAGTTATTGATAACGTGAGAGAGTGTGTTTAGTTTTTTCTACAATATGCTGTGGTAAACACGATCGCAGAAGATAGCAGCGGAATACTGGCCCTATTCAACACAAGAAACTGCAAAAACTACAAACTCAAGAACAACTGAGAACAATTAATTTTTAAAAATAATTAATAATTCTCAAACATACAGGTTAGAGTGATGTTTCTGCCACTAAGAGACTCGTATACAATATTGCCGTCTTGTATCAATTTCTTGTTTTCTCACGAAGAACATAGAACATAGAAACCCGGTTTTTTAATACTGAATATCCATCTAAAAATCGTCTGCCGACTCTTAAGGATCGTAGAAACAAAAACTTCTAAACAGTGTGCTTGTTTAAAACTTACTAAAGACTAGATTGACAAGATAGACATGGGGCTTTTGCTAGATTATTACTACGAAATCTTAACGTTTATCCACATTGCTTTGCGGAAAATGTTGTCAAGAGAAACTTAATTCATGCTTTGATGTTAGTACATAAGTATACGCTATACCGTTAAGTTTAACTTTGAAATATCTACTTCAGCTACTACAGCTTCTTTATCAGATTTTCATAGATCTATTTGGCAACAGGATATGCTGGATGTTATATGCTTTGCCAACCACATTTACAGAAATTCGCTTGGAATAAACTTGGGAGAATACGGCGAATGTAGTTCCATCGGTCCAAATAAGATATTTCCGTAGCAAAAGTCAAATACAAGCGAAAAGAACGAAGTTAGAAACCCCACAAACAACGTGTACGCGAATTCATAAAGGCGTAATTTCTCAAGTACTAATGATTTATACGTACCCATATCTCAGAGTTTTTCGTTTAAAAAACTTTCTAGATGTGTTTATATAACACGACATCAAGAAGCAATAATTAACGATGAATTAATTTCCATGCATATTTATCTCCCATTACACCAGTGTATATTATCATTTTTATTTAAAGGAGCTTACTAAAAGAATTTCACCAGACCATTAAAAATGTAAATTACCGGCAGGGTGACATGTAAATGCCGTGCATGCATGTTAATGCCATGAGCGTATTGAAAGACTTAATTGCGTCGCCAACACCCCTGGCTCGATACTAAACTATCTGATGTATAACGCCCGCAAAAGTAATGTAAATTTCTGCAGTAATAAACCAATAACCTTTGCGAGTCTATATTTGCCGGCTACCAGTTGCAAAAACTAATAATTGCGTGTAATAGGAACAAATTCTACATCCCATCTAGGTACGTAATTGGATCAACTGCTGAAAAAATGGGCAAGGTATTAATCGTGATATGGTTTACATTATTCAACGTTGTTATGTGTTCTCAGTAAAGTTGCTCACTTAGTTCTATTTATTACTGTTTTATCTAATTAATCTTGGCTTAAATTGTTGGCTATTAAGTATCATCTTTAACAAACAGTTGAAAACTAATCATTTTCAAGAAATTGTTTCTTGTTGCATAAAATGCTTCATCCAAATTGCTCAAAGTCCTACAAATTGATCAATTTCTTAATAATTGTAAAGACATGGATGACATGTGACATGGATTAAATTTCTTCCTCCAGCATCCTCTTTCGATGAAATCAAAACAAAAACTGTTTATTTTCATTCTGTTAAGTATACAGCGAATAGATTTTGAACGTGGGAAAAATAATAGTTGTCCTATATTTTTGGTACCTACATATATACACGCTCGTGCATAAAATGCAAATCTGCGATATACAGTGATAGATTTTCAAAATAAACAAGGGCATGAGCAAATACAACGCAAACATTGCTGTGTGAAAAATAGCGTTGCGTTTTTCAAAATATTGCATAAAACGAGGATCCATGCAGAATACGTTGGTGGTTTACAAGTAACACCGTGCAGACCGACCAAAACAAATAAACATGTAAATTACCGACCGAGCTCTTGCAGTATTTGACGCATCGTAGCGATTCACCTTCCGGTGTGTAAAATAGGGTGGTAATATCAGTCTCGCGTATGATTCTACGCTGTTGGCCCGGTCTCTACGCTATTTGCTGCAGTTTCCATTGCGATAATTTATTGTTTGGAAATATTGATGATGATCGCGGTGGCCGGTTATCGATAGTATTAATGCACGCTGAGGTTAACCGAAATATTTAATACGTTCAAGATTTTTGGCGCTTTCGAGTAGATATATGAGCGGCGTGCAAATGGAAAATCGATGGAAAATAAAGATGGGCGAATATCTGTAAGCTGTTTTTATGCGTAGACTTCTTATTTATTCTTTTCTTTTTTTTTCTAAACGCCATTAATAATATATTTTGCTTCCGTTCTTTGAGAACTAAATTACTATGCGTTTTTATTCTATTTCTGTTTCTTTTGTATTGCTTTCGTTTTATATTATCTAAGTGATTTATATTCCCATTTACGCATTAGCATTTTAACGTTTCCTACTTCTCAGCGTAAAATTCGCTTTTTCTACTGGATGATCGTTATCTTGATTGATATAAGCAGCGTATCTAGACAATATAGAAAATACTAAGCATTCATGTTTGTATAGATTAAGACGCTGGAGAAAAACGTAATTTGTACACTATTTTATGCGTTGCAGAAGATATTAAACCAAAGAAGATAAAATCACATAAAATAAAGATCTTCTTAGCTACTAAAATTAATTGTTCATTTTTATTTACTTTTTAATTGAATTTGGTTCTGTAAAACTCACAATAGAATTAGATCATAAGAAAAAAGAACACATAATATTAAGATTTAAAGGAATTTGAAGATTTGTGCGAGCCACTATGATCTTGCTGTTACTGGGTCATGATTAAGCGAAGATGTAGCGAGCACGGAAATTTCTTTATCGAAATACTACGTAGGCTTCCACGTTGGTCAATAACACTATATTCTTGGTTTCTGGGTTGGAACCGCGGCGTGACGTTGTTGTAACTAACGATGTTTCGGCCTCACTTTTATAGGACATCTTCAGGGCTATTACAGCACTCAAACTGGAAATAATTCATTACGGAGTGATAAACCGTGGCGGTTGCTAGAAGGTTTAATCAGTTCCAGGTATGACGTAAGAGGTAGCCAACGTCGCGATTTAAATTGTCAGCATGTTTTAAGATTTCTATAAAGATACGGATTTTTCTATTATAATAGTGAGAGTTGCGAGACAAGTTGCGAGTAAAGTTAAATTGGATTTGGTGACCAATTTCCAGTCTATGCGGACTCAGTTACACACAATAACCGCGTGCAATGCTCGTGCTCAGTAACACAAGTGCTGAGGGATCACCGATGTATACGCTACCTCAAAACATGAAATCTGGTTGACACCATAGTCTTCCAGGTGATTGCAGTCTCTGATGGAAAACTAGTCTAAGTGAGGTAGACACGATTGTTTACGGAAATCAGGATAAGATGAGCATTAGCTTGAATATCTTGGAGAATAGAATTGATAACACCTCGTTTTTGGGCTGGGTAATGGTGTGGAAATCCATTGAAGTATCTATCTGTGTGTGTGAGTTTTTGGAACGTTCCAGCGCATCATCAAGACGCCGGAGGCTCCATGGTGATGCATATAGAATCATGTTAGAAATTCAGAAACGATAGGAAAGTGCTTAGAGATTCGTGTTCATTCCTCCTAAAATTAAACTTTGCAACTAATTTAGCAGGAGGAGGTAGTGTTCTACGCGGTATTAAATCTACTATTCAATACCAGCGTGTCGACAAACTCTATCGGACGCCACTTGTACCATCGACATAGTTAGAGTAAAGTCTTTTTTTACCCCAGCGAGGACACTATTATTGTGATAACACTTTATATCCCACCAAATGTGACACATTTTCAATACTTTTTGATGTATTAAATACTTTTAGTTACACACTTTCCGATTACATTTTGACTACATTGAGCAACAATGGAATTGCTTCTTAGGTGAAAACCACTATTCTAAATGAATTTAAGATGCCGAACAAGAATATCACTTTGAAACATTTGATTGGCTCTTGTTGTAAAGATATTCCTTCTTTACATATCATCATCAAAAACTTGGTGAAAGCCATGGATAAGAATGGACCAGCAAGTATCCGCATGAAAAATTCTTTCGACTCGGTCAAAGTTAGAGAAGGCGTTTTTGTGAGGCATCAAATTAAGCAACCCTTCAGAGATCCTAGCTTTTAGAAACTTCTTCAAAGTAAAGAAATACAAGTTTGGAATACATTCCGTCAAATGGCAGAAAATTTCCTTGGGAATGAGAAGGCCAAAAGCTACAAGGTATTAATCGAGAACACGTTGGCTTTGTTTAATGAATTACGTCGCACTATGTCCTTAAAGCGCAGCCAAGGCAGCGATAAACGCGACGAACGTTTTCATTAGGATATTGCCAAGATGGAGAAACAATGCCAGTGTAAATGGTCCATGTCAATGCTGGGTGATTATTGATGTTCTGTTAATATAATTGCGCATACGTTGAAAGATACTGGAAATTTCTGCCACATTGGACACTCAGTTATCGTCTAACAGTTGTGTCAGCCGATGTTAGTGTTTCTATAAAAATGGAAAATATCGAGCCACTATTAAATTCTTGCACCTGAAAGACAATAGGCGTACGCAAACTAAAATCAACATGGACTCTGTTTACGGGGACTCCATAATACATTTTGGGCAGCTCAATTTAAGCGTGGACGTCCAGCTTTGCTATCGATGAACCGAAATGAACGTTCGGCACGGCCAAAGACTACCGATAACATCACCAACTGATACTAGACGACCGTTGAATTAAGATTAGAGAGAGAGCAGAGGCTATGTGCATCTCGAAAGAAAGTGTTTGTCATACATTGACTGAAAATTTGGGCATGAAAAAGCTAAGCGCGTATTGGGTGCCGCACTTGTTCTTTCAAGACCAAAAACACATTCGAATAAATACTTCTAAAGCCCTATTGAAACGGTTTAAACCAAATAAGTCAAAGGTTTAACGACGATTAATAACTGTAAATAAAACTTGGATACACCAGCGTTAATCTTAAAAAAAGTAGCTATAGCACTATTTTTGCCTTCTTTCCTGGAAGTAGCTTTCCCAACTTATTTAGATTACTAATAAAAGATTTTGTTAAAAATGTTTGAAGTAACTTTCAGGTTTGATCTTTATTACTGGAGCCAATTTCCTCTAATCATTAGTTTCATCTATCAACTAACTTATATATGCATGAATAGAAATGTGAAGATGTACGTACGTACTCACATAATTGAAAAGCGGTGAAACGTTGATAAAAAGGACTAAATTTCACAAATATCTTTATTAATAATTAAACTATCGGTTTCGTGTGAACATCACACATCTTCAGGCTCAAGCAGACTCAAATAGACTAATATTATAAATGCATCCATAGATCAATTAAATTAGTGGAAATAATACTACACAGCATTGGAAGGACCAATTTCAAGTAAGTAAAGTGTAAAAATAAAACAACGAATTAAAAACTAATGTATAAATCAAACAACACGTTAGAATAAAGTTGCCATGTCATGTGAGATTTCTTTTTATCTGCCTACGTTTCTTTCTTCGTTATCTACTATGAACTCATACGTAATCACCAACTTCAATAAATTGAAAAATTCCTGAAAGTAGGTTAATAACACACAAATTACAGCAGTTTTCCAGATATGTTGCTTTAATTTTTAATATCATCTTATTTACCCAATATTGCTTGTTACTACAAATACAGAGTATTTCACGAATCGAAAGACTGATAATATTTGCTTCGTCTATAATATTTTCCATCTCAACATCCCGAACATCGAACACTCTGTAGCTTAATAAAATTTTATTTGAGATTCGGCCATGTTTACTAAGCGATTTTTAATTTTGCGCGTAATTAAATTTCAAAGAAGGGGAGATTAAGTAATTAAATTCTGTAGCCCTGAGTTACTAACAATATTGACTTTACAATTACTTACGCGAAAAAGCGAATGCCGCCCAACTCTTGAGAAAACAGATTAATAATCAACTTTTTTATGTTTATTATCATTATATTCATTCTGGAAATTCACTTGTTTTCTACATTCTTTTAAAGTAACTTTCAAACGCGAAGAACTCAATAGTTTAGTGTCCATTTGAGCGTAAGTATGTATCTAAATATGTGACTAAGAGCAGCTCATATACTTGCTACTTGATATAATTACTAGTCTATGTGTTATGTTAGAGACTAGAGTAATTAAAAATAAAAAATTATTTACAGTAATTTAGTTTGTTTAATTTTTATTTTTATTTTAGTTTAAGTAATTTAAAAAATGGCTACATAAATTACCCATCAAGGATTTAGTGAAAGCGATTTATTAGCAATACCTACTTGTTTTCAGGAAATATTCGCACAAAGAAAAGAAGCCGGGTTTATTCAATTAATTAAGAATGCTGTTCCGATGAATACTAAGTGAATCGTTAAAAATTTTGTCCATTACGAGAACACTAGCAACGTTGCCGTCATCGTCATCACTGCCAGTATACCTTCCATTGCTTAAAACTTTTAACTCTCCGGTCAGGTTTTCAATTATATGAGACACGAAGCTCTCCCGACCATCCCGAAGAAAATACAGTTGTACAGTTGCTGCAAAAACATTCCCTTTCTACCTTTTTAAATTTAATTTATAACGCCAATAAAGTCCCCACGTTTTCTTTTTCTGCTACGCGAGATTTTGTTACCTTACTTCTATGTCTTTCTGTCTCTTATTTCCTCTCCTTTTCTTTCTTTTCCCTATTTCGAACCGTTGACTTCCAACAACCTGGGCGGTATGAGAGGAGTTTTGTGTTTCCCTTCTTTTTCCCCGCTTAATTTAGTTCCTAATGGTTAAGAAGACAATAGATTTACAAGAATTGTCTTGCAAACGAGCAAATTAGCTTCGTTTGTAAGACAAAAGTGATAGAGATATTATGATTTCTGACTACGTGAGAGTTAAATTGACAAAGAAGAAAACGCTAAATAATATTTACATATTATTCTTTTTAGCTGCCGTGCCGGATTTCGTTCGTTTCTGCTATTTTCTAGTGTAAAACATTGAACATGCAGTAATTATCGTGCTTCCTGCAGTACCAAAAATAATACTGGTCTTGTTTTATCTTTAATTGAAAATGGAAAAATGTAATTGTTTCCACAATCTGATTAAATATTTTCTGAGCAATTTCTTAAAGTTGTATTTCCAGAGTGACACTTCATATCACACGGTAAGTTTAACTCAAAAGTCAATATTTTTTGAGAAATGATTGTAGTTAGAGGCAGTTCATAGTTCTAGTATAATTATTTAGTTTTTTATTGGTGACCACTCAGCCTTGAATTCTCCAAATAACGTGACCTCAGCTGTAAAGGGTTTATTCAATTAAGGGATTATTAAGGGATTATTACTACTACTTTACTAACACACACACACTTACGACGCAGATTTCCTAAAAATAAGGTATCGAACAAAGTATCTTATGAAAAAGAAAACTTGTGGGAATCTTACGAATCGCTCTGTATACAGCGTGTTCCTAGATCTAATGCTTGTAAACGTCCTTAGTCAAAGTCCAAACTTTTGAAATAACATACAGGATGATTACAATTTATTGCACAATACACAAAAATAAGGAAAACCTATTCTACGTGGTGTCCTCCTATTAGTACACATTTTTCAACGACTACCTTAAATTTTTGGAACACGAAGTGAATGGTATCTCTATTTATGTCCACTAAACCTTCTGTAATTTTCTGTGTTGAAATATTTTCATAATTTTGGAAATCAAACGCATAAACTTTTTGCTTAGGCGAAGGAGCCATCTAATAAGACCAATACATTTATTAGGAAAATGTCTATTTAGCCACTCCCTAGCTCGGATTGCTTTATGAGCAGGACAACAGCCTTGTTGAAAATGGACTCAACTTTTCCATTACCTCCAGTAAATCCAGATTATATTTCAACAGCTGTTCTTTCAGTGTTAGGTACTATTTAATCCAAGATATTTTGCATTCTTTGAACAAACTCAAAGCAACTTTGGTTTGTGCAATTTTTGTACCTTTTTGCTTTATTTTCAATGTGGCGATTCGCACATATACTTTTCCATCTTATTGAAAATGTTGTAAATCTAACGGAAAAATAAAGTTTATTGTTACTATTACTATTATTACATACCATAATACCTGGACCAACCCTTACTTCAGTTTGAAACGAAAGACGTTATGTTCAAAGATGACACACATACTGTACGCAGAATAAAAGAAAATGAGAAATTATTTTTCATTATTATTATTTAATACCCAAAATTGTAATTTGAAATTTGAAATAAGAATTTGACCATCGAATTCAAAATTAGAATTCAAATTCGACTTTACATAGCGAATTCTGAAAAATCCGTAATTCGAAAATGATCAATAGACGTACTGTGTAATCTTCTTTACATTATATTCAGCGTTATACAATTCGATGCCCGTAATAAATTGCCAATTATGGGAAAAAAGATTTATTTCTTTCATTATACCCAATGTGACAGATTATATTCATATTTATAAGTTATCTACTCCCCTCTACTAACTATCCTATTTGATCGGGAACCTCAAAATCCAATGTCCTCGAATTCACCGAGCGATCATAATCTTATAGTTGTCTGGACAATTGGCAATTGTCCAGAACCTCGGTCAGATCGATGACACCGGTCGCCGACTACTAAACAACATTTTCTGATAATTCTAAACCAATTTTCAACCTATTTTGTCATTACCACTTTACTTTTTTTAACGAATAGAAAAGCTGTATACGGATTCCTCTTAATTATACAGAAAATAACTTTTTTCAAGCTCTTCGTTTTCAAAGCCTTTCACCACACCTTCATCTACAAGATAAGTTGTATTGTACATTTAATGCATCATTACAAATCGCTGCTCCCTATTTATCATATAAACAATACACTATTCCGTCTAGATAGAATCCCCTTTTGCAGTTTCTTGAATCGCTAATACCTAGCCGCCTTCCCCTTCAGTTAAGCAATACGAAATTCTTTTCCGCTAGATTACTTATTTAAGCGTCCGATATAAAGCGTCATTATTGTTTTCGCTACATTTCCATACTACATTCCAGAAAGGAAGCAATTCAGATGACTATTTAGGTTCTCCTACAGCAGCTTGTTATTTCACAAGACTGTTCTTTTGCAGGAAGGCATCGCGAAAACGAAGGAACATCAGAATTTTTAAGTATTTGCTTCCCGTCTTGCAATACAAATTGTTCTTTGTTTAAGTGCGGAGCCGTTTGTTTAGAAAAACAAACTTCTGCTTTCGTTAAATAAATCCAATTTCGTAAACGTAAACGTAATGTTCCAACATTATATTGTAGTATTTATTTTGTTAAATGGGGTGTATATTACGATCTGACAGAAGATGTGCAAATACACGCCGCCAGCTTGTAATATTTTATGGACGAAATAATGCTTCAAGAGAATTGTTCCTAAGGAATTTTACGCTTCATCTATATATAACTTGTAACCACCAGGCATAGAGCACGTTAAAATATTCATACTAATTGTAAGTAAGTTCATGAATAACTTCAACGAATAATTTAGATTCAACATTAGAATCCGCAGGATTATTATCGATAAATATAATAAAGGAAACTAAACGTAAAAGGTTAGCCAAATTAAAGTCAAACGAAAGCATTACCTCTTCAAAATTCAAACTTTACGACGTACATATACTGTTGACGCTTAGCTAGGACCCAAGAATCGCAGCTAGACAGGCACCTAGGCTAAATCACTATTTGTTTTCCCAAATTTTCGGCTTTGTATGGTCTTCATCAGAGCGACTATTAAAAGAACAATAAATTTTTAAGATAAAATAATACAAAAAGATTTACACAATGTTGAATTATCAAGTCAACAATTTAAATACTTCATCGTCAGTTGATACAAAGGTAAATACAAGGTATTTACTATCTGACATACAAAAGTGTACAATCTCTTTGATTTTTGGGTCCAAACTAAGTGTTTTGCAAGTTAAGAGTAAGCGTTACTTCCCCTCACGGTTGCTCATTAAGAACAGAAAGTTTTTTATTATAATAATAGCACCACATAAGTTTATCCGGGACAAGCGTTTCAAGGATATGTAGAACCCTCAAAATGGCTGTCCGGAATTAATTAATTAAACTTAAGTGGTGCGGTGTGTGCCGATATCTTTGTGTTGCTAATACTAGTTTATTATACTTTCAACTTTTAGTTATTATAGCCGTGATACACCCACAAATTAAAACAGTTTATAACAAGCTACAGGTGCTTGAAACTATTCAATTTCTATGATCTGTCATAAAACTCTGTAATAAGACGATCCTCCCATTTCAGACTATATATCACATGGGAACATTTCCCGACTCATTCGTGCTCGCCCCCTGCCATCCCCGTTTTCGGTTTTGTTTTGTTTAACGACATCATTGTAGCCTTAACAGTTTTCAATGCAGTATCTTCAACATTACAGTGTGTTGAGATATTATGTACGACTTTAAATAAAAACATGGAATTAAGAAAATTGCAAATACTTTTATTTTTCAAAAACCTACTTAGAAATCCTCGTTGTTCTTAGGTTCTATTTTCCTTTTCTTTATTAAGTTCTTGTTTTTAAATTTCTAAATATTTTTTCTAAAAACTTTTTCTGTAAAGAACACCTCTATGTCCCCTATTTGTTCATCCCAATAGTAATACCAATCCAAGGACTTCCATATTGTATTGGTTGGCCATTGTATGTGTTGCTACAAAGACCAGTAGACACGGAAGTAGATGATGTTTCATGTGATTTTATCAATAATTGTTTTTAAGAGGTAAATTCTTGAAAGTAAGTTGTGACTTTCTTTCATGTGAGACGATTTCAGCGGAATCTTTTTTAAACAAGCAATTAATCCATGTAGTTCGCTGTAACATATTTGGCACCACATTTCCAAAAGGCTTTCCTTTTTCTGGGGAGTATTTTGTCAGGGCCGGTCTTCAATTTACATAGGGTGTCTCATGAGAAGCTGCATCGATCGTTATACTAAAGAATATACATTGAAAAATTTTGAAAATTTGATAAAATATTTTCAATTTGTTATTTTAAATGGACTATCTGCTTATTTCTACATTTTTGAATTCCTGGTTTAATGTTAAGGTTCATTTGATTAAATCACTGTGCCACTATTTCCAACTATATTTGAAATATTTACACTATTTTAAAATTTTTGGCAGATGATTGACCGCGTTTGAACTTTTACAACATGAAAGCGGTTATCTTGGAAAATTGAAATTTTGCAGAATTTTTCGAAAACACTATACAGAGTTTTCGACATTTACGATTAAACTTTAAAATCGAGAAATTTAGTAAAGTCGTAACACAACAACAATGCTTCGAATCGCTTCGATCCACTTTTGGTAATGAAGCACCATCAGAAAAGACTATTTAAGATGACTATACTCTTTGTTTCCGGGTTGAAACTGCCCGTATTTCAAGGTACAAGTTTAATGATCCTGGTTTCCTGGAAAAGCAGTATTTACATGAATTTTACTTATTGTACTACATAACTGCAAAAACTGCAAACAACTTCAGCATTCAGCATCGCTTTATTCCCAACACTGAAATTATGCAAATTCGAACTGAACATATTACTGTTTTACGCAGCCCAAGCGGAACATTTTCCAGCTGATCGAAATTTCATACGTTATCCGTAACATCGAAAAAGTTCTGAATAAATGAAACGTTCAATTTAGAATTACTAACAATTCGACGTTAAAAAGTAGACTTTACAAACTCAAAGTGAATAAATTAAAACGTTTATTTCTCTTTATTTATTTGTTCACCACAAAATTCCGTTTAATAGTATCATCTACTTTTAGCTAAAATGTCTGGAAATCAAGCGAAATTAGTTTTACAAGTTTTCAACGAAATGTAAAAAGAGAAACTAAAACCAATGTAACATTTACGACGCTCTGCAAAGCTGCTTTAAATATATGTACTGCGTTGGAAAAGTATTCACGTACCCTACGCAAGCATGTTCGTCTAAACACCTTCACAATTACTCTAACTAAATCCTATCTGACATAATGCATACTGTACTCTATCACGTAAGCTCAAAGGTTAACTCTAGCTTGCATATTTATTCAGCACTTTAAGCACGCAAAGGTAACAGTTATAATTTCAGATCATTAACAGTGTCAACAATTACGATTACGGTACTGGATGTAAAAATTATATCTATAATGCATCCAATTGTCCAAACCATACACTACAAACTTTCCGCAAGAACATTAAAAAATATTTAATTTATTCCATTCTAATTTTTAATGCAATAAAAATCAATAATCCCGTTTCGATTTTTTTATACAAAACCCAAGCTTATATACTTAATCATAAAGAAAAGCCTGAAAAGAGGAGCCTCTGTCGTATTTCCACATTTTTCTATGATTTGTTTCCCCCCATTGTCCCTGCGATTTTTCACATAATGGACAAAACTACTAGCTACCTATCCAATAACATTTTAGGAAAGCAAGTACTCGATAAATTCGTCAAGCTGTTGCCATCTCTCTGCTAGCTTACTTATTGACTACGTCATCAAAAATAAGTACGTTGCCTTTAAAACCAGATAAATTTAAACCAACCATATTTAACTGCAATAAATTGAAGAAATAATAATTAATAAAACAAGCAAAAATGAGAGAAAATAATAATAAGAACAGAGAACGAAAATATGGAATATATGGAAAAAATAACATGAATAATTTTTTTTTTTTTTTGTTTTAGAAACAAGATTTTAAAGATTGGGAATTGTAATTACCACGTTGCTTAGCTAATAGCTTTCGTAGCTCGAAACCTTTGGATCAACCTGGCGTCACAGGAGAAAAAACAGATTACCAGCAACTGTATTGCTGCATATCGTACTATTTTTTAAGCTAAAGTACAGTCTACGTGGTATCGTTGGATTTTTCTTTTGCGTGCCTTTCCAAAAACGTCACAATATAAAGGCTGTTCTATTTGAAATAAAAAAAGTTAATATCACTTCCGATGATACCAAAAACGTATTTGAACTGGCGATAATACCAAAGGTTAATTCACAAACAGTAAAAATTTACCTATTTTTTCCAAAAGCGCTAGCTTTTGTCTTTCAAAGGTTAGTACAAGGACGATACTTTACGACTTCACCATATTTGCAGGAATAATTTGAACTAATTTTTTACTGTTTCACTTGAGACTATGCGTATAAATAAAAAAAATCATATATGCAATCGAATACGCCAAATGACGTATCTATTTGCCAAATTCTGTTTTGCATATGCGGTGGGAAAGGTAAAGCTTTCACATACTATTTAATGTTTCAAAGCTGTTTCGACTAAAGCAAAATAATCAAATTGGTAAATAGAAGAAGGCCGCACCAGTGGCCCCCGAACATCTCTCTGATGAATATTGGAAGTGAGACGGTAGGGACGTTCGTGACTGCGCGGCGGTTCCAAGCTTTTAATTAATGTCACGTTTACATGTTGCGTCAAGATTTATTTAATGAGTTTGTTTGGAATTGCGTGGTCGGCTGTAGGTAAATTAATTAGGACCGAAACCCCTCAAAGGATAAACTGAAGAATGTTCGCATGTTGCCACAAGAGGAGGCCTTCAATATATATCTGGAAACTATTCGTGTCCATTATCTGGACCGTATTTTATTTATATCATGTATGATGAATAAAATACATGCCCAAAACTCTTTGTGAGTTTAGCGTTTGAGACCGAAATATTCCGTTCTCTCTAAAGTAAGTGGCTCATACAAGAAATACTGCGTCAAACGTATCAAATCGAGTCCAGTTACATGGTACTGGTACAGTGAATCCTTTTAAATGCAGCTTTTATTTCTGTAATAGAAATTTCAACTTCAGTCAGTTCCTTTTACTTTATTGTTATTTATAAAAGCTACATTTTCAAACAAGAACACCTAAATATTTCTTAGTAACTGCTAATAGTCCCATAATTGCAATATTTGAAACATTTTCTCTCCGTGATGGGTTTATATGTCAGCCTGAATATATTGTAATGAGACCCTCTTCATAAAAATCAAAATTAGTTACTCAAGGTATAAATCTTTTTTAAAGTATGGTCCCTATTTATTTACTTTGCTAAGAAAAATCAAGCGAGAAATTAAACAATCTTTTGCTGTTTAAGAGGTACTATATTTTATATTTGATTTAAAAATTAAATTTCGTTTGACAACTAAAGCAATGGATCTAGCGCAAGCGAAGTTAAACCCAACTCAAAACCAAATGTTTCTTTCTTCAAATTTTGTTTCGTGGATAATAGTTTTAATGTTAGGTCAAAATAAATTTTCGTTGAATTAATTTAATGACTTGAATCTTCTTATATTTATTTCTATTCAAGAATTTTGAAGAAGAAAAACCGATCTGGGGAAAATTGTAGGATAGAGGTCATCAACACTACTTCGCCTCGTAATAAAATGAAACCAAATGTAATTAAACTGTCAAAAAGAAAAAAGAAAAGAACTCTCAAATGTAAGTAAATAAATATCATACCAAGAAAAATGAGGGAAATTCAATTATATTTGTGAAATAAAATTCAGTTCATTAACAAGTTCTTAGTTAATCTTAACATCAATATTTATGATAAATTATGATAATTCAATTTCAATTCGAAATAAGCATTTAATGTTCACGATTCGGGACCAACGAAGTATAACACGTAATTATATAAAACATGTTGTTGGCCATTAACATTTCGTTTTATTGCTACTGGATCTGCAGGTGTATTTCGAAACGAAATTGTATCAATTAAAGAACCGTTTCCCACTTGCTAACGTAGCGCCCTCTATATATATGTATATAGAGCAGAATTTCCTTTAATCAATTCTTAAAACGTTACGTAACACGATGTCCCTTCTAAATAATAAACTAAGTACTTAGCATTTGATTTGCGCTCAAGATCTTCTCGAAAGACGATTAAATCGTTTCAATAAATGTGCCTGTGCCGCACTTCAAGCGATTTCGGCCCTCCCTACTTCTTCAACGTTGAGCTGTTATGCACAAACGGATCGACGAAAATTTAACGAGGAGATTATTTCGAACGAAACCATTAATTTAATTAAAAAGCGCAACATATTTACTGGAAGATAATTAGTACGCGTTTCCCCCATGTCTAATATAATCCCTTCAGTTTGACGACAGTTTTGTAATTAGCGCAAAGGATTTAAGTATACATACGAAGTGTTTAGAACATCGATACGGACGGTGGATGCGCCTCGTTAGTTGTAGAAGTTGCTATCGATTAGGTGAATAAATACGTATAGGGGGGAGTCGGGAAGAATGGACCAAACTCCAAGAGTGCACTGTACACGTTAAAATAATGTAAAAAAAACTCGTATGTTCTTATCCGGTTTTCATTTGTTTTCGAGTTATAACGTAATTACAAATACACAAAATTTCATACATTCTTATCTTGTTAATTACAGCATTCTTTTAATAAACGTTCAAAAATACGCTGATTAACCTCTAAATATGTTATGCTTCGTCTATAAAGGGCGCCTGTAGCTCTGCTCTTTGCTTTATGGCTTTCTTTAATATCAGCTGCAGCATTTCTAATACGTCGAATTAGTACATCCCGAGTGTCGACTTTTACCTTATAAACCTCATTCTTGAACCAGCCTCATAAACTATCTATTCACAAGGAGCGAAAAAACTTTCAATGTAGGACGTAACTAACTTCTTTCTTACATGGGTAGTCGATGCAAAGATATTTTTTAATTTAAATGTCTTAACTAATACACTAATTGAATTTGGTCTGTTCCCTCCGAAGCGCTATATTCTGTAACTAATATTTTATGATAAATTTACAAGAAATAATAGTTGTCCTGTTTTGCAGGCCTCTCAGTTATCTCGATTAGAAAAGTAGCACATTGGAGAACCTTATGAATGCCATATTTTGGTAAGGCAATAATAAACGCGGTTATTTTGACGAAAAGCATACATATATGATTTAATCTGTGGCGCAATATAAATGCTTACAACGAATAATATCGTAAAGCAATGTAATAGTAACACTATTGGAAAGAAGATATTGATATTAACCCACTTATGTCACGGTTTTCTTACATTCTTGAGTGATGTGATTACGTTGATGAGCGGTAGTGCATGTCGAATTTATGTCACATGAAAGTGATAAGGAACAATACCAACTCACATGAGTTGGAGGAAAAAATCATTATAATTATCCGAACCAAATTTAAAAAAAATGTTCTTGTTTAAATCAGCAGGTTTACTCAACAAAAGTAGTTTTTCTTATGCTGCACTATGGAAATACTTTCCTTTAATACACTCAAGAATCTCTGGTTATCGACTTCTTACTCCAAGATATTTTAGCACTAATATAAATAAAATTGTTCCTCAAAGTAGAATCTGGAGCAGCTCTGCACAAAAAAGCTGCAATTGCGGTGGAATGCATTAACTGATACACCCTCGTAAATTCTCTTCGCTTCTGGGGAGGATATAGAATACTTGGTCTCTGTTTTTGTCGTTCTCGTTTCGTTACGAGTTCATACACTTGGAGTTCTTCGCGTCGTCTTTTTGCATCGCTGGAAATCCTCGCTCGCTAAGATGAGGAAAACAGAGCTTCTCGCGCATCTTCCCCATCTCTGTGTAGCTTTACCATTATGAGTTACGATTTAAGATCGTAATTTGCGAAAACTCCATAATTGCGTTACGTACACTTTAAATGTAATTACCTAATTTATATAACGACTGGCACGAATGCCATAAATTAAATTATTAGCAACCACCTTCAAAAGATTTTACAATTAGTAAGCACTATTCATTACACTAAATAAATTAAGTTTACGTATGAGTTTGAAATTAACTAATGCATTGTTCTTGCTTGGCATGTTAGCTTTGCTTACATGTTACGTTTAAGTCATTTAACTGTGTTTATGAGAAGGCTTTGAGTCTTCAAAGAAAACCAGTAGTAAGTAAGCAAACTGAACGTGTAACGGTTGTTATTCATTGTATATATGCGTACACCCGCATTTCTTATTAAGAATTGCGCTGCATGTTTTGTGCAGGCGTTAAGAGCTATTTACAACTCGAAGAAATTTCCCCAAAATGTGAAAGATAAGTAGATCATCAGAGTTTGCTAATGTATTTGAAAGAAATCTGGTTAACAGTATCTGCAAGCACACCAAGACATTTGGTAGAATTTCACATAATACTTTGATGGTCAAAAGAGCATAGGATACATTAAAATTACAGATCAATTTCCAATGAGAAATTCTGGAACTGTATCTACTGGAACAAAACGATTCTTTGAGTATGAGTAAGGTTAAAATGTACAGAACAATAACGAGGTTATTGTCAATAAAATTTTGTAGCCTTGGAACAACTTATACAGCAAGTAATACACTTTTTGAATAAACAGCAAGCAAGAGACCGTTTAGGTGGTCGATAGAAATGCGAGGTGTATTCCCTAACAAGACGATTCACCCAGTAATAAACAAACAGGTACAAACTAGAAGAACAATGCGTTCAACTAGACATGGAAATCCTTATATCAATTACTAAATCTATAGAAAACAAATACTCTCTACAAGCTACTAAACCGAATTTGGACAATCCGCTTAATTAGATCAACTAGGTAAGGGCAAAACTGCAATCCATCTATCATACCAAATTCTGTTGAACACTAAAACAACTCTCTGGTTTAATGCAAAACGACGTTGCCTCTAAATTAAAAGGCAGGCCAGCTAAAGCTTTGTTAAAGAAAACGTTCTAAAAGCAGATATTTACTCGAACTCTGATCCATTCTTTCTTTTCCGAAAAGATATATTTAATGGTTGTTTTTGAAACCTCATAATTGGCAGGTGCATACTAACAAAGAAACAAAATTAAATAATATAGGCCTATCTACCGACTGGGTTTAACTTTGGATTGTCCAACTGACTTCAAAACTACAGACAGAAATTAAGCAAGGAGTCTGACAGGACGGTTTTTCGGCGAGAGCCTGACCACCACCTGTGCGCAATCAGAACCGTCATCCGTCAACATTTCCAAAAGCGATGAAGATACCTGAGACTATCCAAAGGAAAGACTCTCTGATTTTTGGAGATTCTAACTGAGTATTGCCTGCTACTGGGGCCGAAAATGAGACAGTAAAGCACTTTTTCTTCAAATGTCCAGCTCTGGCATCATCAAGAAAGATCGCACTAACTAAACCAGACCAAAACGATCTACGGAAATATTGTTGTCCACAATCTTAGATTTGTCTAGTATTACAAAGATACGATACATTTTAACACTAATATCAGATCCTCAATGTATTTTACTTAAATATCTGAGTTATTTTTTATCATGAATCGGTGGTATAATAGCTTGTGAGTGAACTTGACTCCACATGTATCTAGATTCGCGGTGTTTTGTGTACTTTAGGCATTCGTTTGTTGATGGATTACAACATTAAACTAACACGCAAAAACTATACGAAATACCTAACGATTACAAATATTCTAAGTGTGATAATATTAAATATTTCTAGAGCAGAGTAATTACGGGTAGATAGAAGTAAACTTTTATCCAGTTAATCAACTACACGTACCCAGTACTGTCCCGAGATTATATTTTCGCAGCAGTATATGAAGCACCACTAACTAATTAACTAGTTTGGGCGTTGAAAATAAGGCGGTTTTAGTGACGGGATTTTGCGACAACGCGTCAACCAACTCGACCGAGAAGTTACGAAAAAGAAAAATTCATGAAAGCGCGGCCACTTGGGGAAAATTAATTAATGCGAGGAACAAAAAAATTACAAAAGAAATACGTGAACAGGCTTACTGGCAGCTAGTTGGTTAGATGATAGAAGGATAGGAGGGTTTGTTTACTTTAACCAGTTTATCGAATGGCTATATATAGTTCGCCATACCGACTGGTTTAACGGGAGGATTATTAACTCGCGTAACCATTATCGTAATGACGCCGTTAATGAAATCATATTTTGTTTGTTACAGATAGCGTGCACGAGTCATCGATTCAATGGTTAACAGAAACTGATTTTACTACGTGTAAGTGGTAAGTCGTAAAAGGTCAAAATTTTCATAGATTGGTTATCTTTCAAAGATAATTCTGGATATACAGGACGATCGGTAAATAGCGAACTCGATTCGAATTGCAAAGTAGGTGTCTAGTTCACTACTTGTCGATCACCTATATATACCAAAAAGTTGTCAGAAAATGTCGTACTTGTTACACAACCAGAACGATTTTATAATTACGAAAGTTTGGGACACCTGTAGGTTGTGTATCCATACATAAACAAACACTAGAGTATTTAGAAAACGTTTAGTACAAAGATGTTGATCAGGCAGGTGGGTTATAGTTACAACTTAGTTAACAACTGTTTACGTTTCCATAATATAATGAGCTTTTTTTTAATAGAAAATCGTAGCACACATTAAAAACCACTCCAATGTATTTTTATAATTTTGTTGTGCTCAACATAATCTGAAAATAACATGTTAAACATGTTAATGTTTTAAAAATCTTTTATGCAAACTATAAATTGTTCTCAAAAATGATCTACAATACAATTGGTTCTTTATTCTAACTCGGCCGGGTTATATCTTCCTATTTTGTTCCTCGTTTTTTTTTTTGACCTTTTGTAGAGTTCACTTTCTTGAAGTTTAGTATTAAAACCTTTAGTATTCTTAATTCCTTAATTCACCAGAAATAATTATTTGTTACGTGTTGTAGTGATAATATTTGAATTCAGGCGGAATGAGCTTTTTGATATTTTGTCGTGAATTCGGGAGTTAAATATATAAATTAAAGGTTTTCAGCGGCTTAAATATATAAATTAAAGAAATAGATATTACAAACGGTTGATAAATTGCAGAACAAACGAACTTTCTTACTTTGACATGCTCCATTTCAGTGTATGTGAATTCCATGTTTTCTCAAATGACCCTATATAATAAAAATTGCTCATTGCCGCGCGCATTTCTTTAAGTACTAAATGCACAAATTAAATGCTTCTAAACACGTATAAACATGCTGTGGAAGAGAGCTTCTACAACAGCTAGAGCAGAAATAACTTCAGTTGTCTTAGCATTCCTTTGTTCGTCTGTTATCGAGAGTATTTACTTCTTTTCGACCAGTAGTAACTTAGTAACGCTTTCTATTTATTTATTATTCTTACAAATAAAATTAAATATATGTAACTTACAACTTGTTAGCTTATATAAAATACCTCAAAACAGATTTGACCCCAAACTAATATTCTGCTAGGGCTTATCGTCTAGCGTCAATGCGAAGTGCCATCACGAAGTATCTGCAAACCTGAAACGTGTGCATTCTCGAACTATCTGAACGACACGTTAAACGAACGTATGTATGTAGCTAAACAGCGTTAATCGTTATACTTATACGAACGTTATTTTTAACATTACAGTAACAAAGAACTTAATAGCAAAATAAATCTTGTAATACATGTAATGGGTAACTTTAAATTGTTACCTTTTGGGTAATTATTACTGCATACTTTATCTTTAAAGTAGAGAATTGTTATTGCTGGTTCAATAGATAAAATTTTATATAGGGTGTTCCAGAATGGCTATGTTTTATGTCAAATACTTTCTGAAGAAATTGCAGAACAAAGTATGTCCACCGGGCTTAGTTTTCCCATAGAGCCCTCTATTTTCAATACTACATCTTCAGAAAGATGAAACTATTAATTTATCAACAGGTAACTTAAAATGATCATGAAATGGTAATTTAAAGCATTATCTTTTGAAAAAAAAATTAAAATTTTTTGAAATCCAAATCTAACAGGGTATCATAACTATTACCAACAGATTTTTAGATATTGCACATTTCCAATTTTTTTATAATAGTTATGAAATTATTAGTTACGAGTTTTATAAAATATTTTGCAATCAGATTAGTTTATTTTGGCTTATGTTAATTTAGATTGTTATATTTGTACCAGTATGCAACAAACAATTGTTGCTCAAGCTATCGAACACAATTTGTTCAATTTATTCTGTTAAGAGAATTGCGACGATGTTTCCAAAATGTAATCCTTAGAATTTTGGTTCAGAAAGCCCACAGCTTCTTAGACCTTTAAAAATAATTCCAGAACATCGTATATAATTCATATTTTATTGCAAGTAATTTTCGCCATCGGATAGCAATCACATCAAGAGTGGTAAAACGTACTTTCTCTTTTGCCAAATATTTTCTCTCTTTCTCTCCCGATCTCTCTTCCTCTCTCTCTGTAAAACAATAACACGCTGGTGTTTGCTTCTTTTCATTAAAAGCATCATCATCGCAGACAAAACTTCGAAGTGTACGCGACTTGGAGAAGAGTGTTAGCTTAGTTTTTCAAGTGAATATAAAACTCATCTTGCAATAGTGGTGGTGCTGGCTTTCTTTTCACGCCATCCGTGCTCCTCATTCAACGCATATGGCGTCCACGTTCGAAAGGAGTGGACGTCGAAAGTAGGGTCGACTCAGAACAAGGGAAGAGAGTTGCAGCAATTTAGCCAAATACGAAACGGTGTGTGTCGTGCGAGTGCAGCATGTCATCCGTTTTCACTACGGCTGACACTCTCGTCTTCTTGCTTTCCTCGGTCCGATATTGCTTTATATTGAACCGTGCAATTCCCAGATAACAGGTTATTACTTTGGAAACTGCGGCGATATCTTAAGAGTTTTGAAGTGCAATAGAAACTTTTACAATCAATGCTTCCTCTCAGTTGGTTTAAGTGTTCATGTGGCGCGTCTGGTGGTACAGTTCTGGATGCGGAATATTTCTATAACGACAGATATACAGATTGTGTGTTAAATACAAAAACATTTATCAAAAACTGTATATGTTCTGTATACGAGGGAAAAATTTAATGGTACATTCAACGATCTGTGGAATTCGGAAGTGTTTCTGGAACACTCTTTCGACAATTTAAATTAAAATAGATAAGAATAAATGAAATTTCACGAACATTAAAATTTAAAAAGAGAAGTAACCGTACCGGAACCCAGATATTCAAACCACCATACTTGAGTATCGCTTCGAATTAATGGTAGAATTCAAACGATGAACTATTCCCTGCTTAATTATATTCAGCAAACAGCTTGCTAATAGGCGTCATTGCAAAATTATATAATTTAAGATCACTTAACAATGTGCCAAATTTTAATAAAGAAACACAAAATCCGGTATTCTCAGGTATCTGTTTCTATTAGCCGCAGCGAGATTGCACTTGCTCCAATTGATATGCACCACCTTACACTATTACTAAACCTATCTGGAAATTATCGACCTTTAAATGTAATAGAAAACAATAATTTCAACAAGTGTAACTTTGCGAATGGAAATTTCGAAAAGCTATATTAGATGCTGCATGATTGTGATTGAGAGAGTCTGCTTATATGTTTTGATGTAAATTCTATGTAGAGGTACTTTGAATAAATGCATTCCTTACTACAATTTCAATGCTGGCACAAAGCGGTATCCCGCTTGGTTCACTGCAGAGATAAGATCCATTGTGAGAATTAAGGAGCACCATAGAAGAAGAAAGTAACAAATTACATCGAGCAAAACTAAAATTCAAATATTGAAAAAATGAAAAAAAATTAAAATTGCGCCGATTAAATCAAGAATCGATGTCGAACAGTATGCTTTCTTTGAGGATAACCGCAACAACCACAATCTATTACTATTTCTCGACCGGTCGATGATGCCCGCCAAGTAGATACTGTTTATACTGATTTCTTAAATGCCTTTGACCGAGTGAACGACATTCCTCTGATTAAGGATTTAATAAAATTTGGTCTATTTTCTTGCAAATTCTATATTGTAAAAATAAGCTACCGATTTCGCGCCAAACGGCGCATCCTCATTCGAGTACATTTGTTTAAAAAACAATCAAAATTAATTAAGCGATACTAATTTTAGGGAAAGTGGTTGAGTTGTAATTTTTTTTCTTTCTTAATTTAATTAATTATGTAGAATAAGTTTTAAGTTAAAAAAAAACAGGTTTAAAATGAATGTAAAATATACAAAAATACAATTGTAATAAAACACATCAGAAAATGCCTAGAAACAATAACAAAAAAAAAAAAAAGGTTAGAATAGCTTCCTCATGGTATAGATGAAATCATTCACGGCAAACGCAACACAAAGAGAGAAAAAATACACTACCCACGAACATGTTTCTGCCAACCCGGCGTCATCAGCATGGTTCCGAGGTTATTTTAACTCCACCCTGTCCTCACATGAGCGGTTTCCCAATGCGCTGCCTTCTCGTGGTTAAGCAATCCGAGTGCTGCTCGAGGGATGGCTTGGGGAACAGTACCCTTCTCCCAGGGAAGAAATTTGTATCCCCTATTATTTTCAATATCTTTAAATGACATTGTAGGTGAGGTTAAAGTCAAAATGTTTACTATTCACGGATGATTGTAAGATTTACAGAGAAGTTCTATTGCTGGTTGCTGATTTCATCAGTTTGCAAAATGTTATTAATAATATATCTAGCTGATGTATGTACAAACAAATTACCTTTAAATATCGAATAATGTCTTGCCATTACATCTTCTAAGAAAAATTGACCAGTTCGGTTTCATTATAGGATTACCAAGTCATTGCTGCCACGGACAGCATTAAAACGACGAAAAGATAACACTTATAGCAAAGCTTTAAAATAAATTTTTGGAATACTTATATTGTACAAAATTTAAGAGAAACCCCCCTTTTGAATCTTATCAACATATCAGAAATGACTTTTCTGTCCCATTATTTGAATCTAAGCACAAAATCTCAATGCTGGACGTTTTATTTAAAATTTTCAATAATTAAATTGGCAATGCTAGCCTGTTGTCCCTATTTGTACTACATATTTCCAATGCATATAATTTTAAATATTTCATCTCCATTTTTTCCAATCTGTAGAGATATTTGTGGTATATAAACAAGTTTTTACGAAATCGGCCAAGTCCACCTCTTTTTCAAAACAACTGATATTGCTGCATTGTTTACTGTCCCTTGGCATTTAAACTTAAATCAATAAATTAGTAAAGTTTTTGTATTTTAAATATTCGTAGTTACTTACTGCAATTGAGCTTTTATGTGTCTATGAAGTACATAAATAAGTGAACAAGTAAATGAGTAAATAATATGCAAATGCCGATGAATAAATTTGTTCATGTCAGTTATCAAGTATTTTTACACAGATTTTTGCCTTAGTTCGTTAGTTATTCTTAGTTTTATTTGTAATATCTATTGTTTATTTTTTTTTAAAAACGCTTGAAGACACCGTGTTTACTTTCACTGTATTAATAAAATTACATACAAAACAAGATAAAAACATTTTGCTTCGTTTCCATAGGCAAATATTATTTCCCAACTGTTTGCTGCATTGAAATCAGTAAAAATAAAGGATTTTTATGAAAGGAAACCCCATGTACCATATGTATATAATAATTATATTCATGAGTTTATTGAAGTAAAGGACTATCATTTCAAAGTAACACTTCCATTAAACTAATTTATTTATTTAAAAGATATCGAAATAAATCACATCACCGGCTCCTCCACCTTATTTCTTTTAAAGGTGAATATCGTATGCGTCATATCTTATCAACCCTAATACGACGCATATACAAATACGCGCTACGTGTACGATCTCCGCAAACATTTCAGCCATTATTCCAAAACTTTTATTTTGTTTGCTGTACAGGTACACTACACTAAACAAATATAGCATACGAATTCAAGGCATGAAATTCAACTATATTTTCAAAACCATAAACGTACATGGCCGATCAACAGCCAGTAGGAGTTGGTTTCACGAGGTCTCACATTTTAATGCGGCAACTTCCTCGCCCTCTTCTACAACTCGTCGCTGATCTCGGACGCAGTTCCTGCACTGCTCATATGTGAAACATTATTGCCGTGCAAGACATATCCGGCTTAAACGAAGGAAGGAAATGGCCTTTATAAAATGTTCATTGGGCCATACACATGACCAGACACCTCAACGAGCGTGAATAATAAAAAATGCGGCGAATTTATGCACCGCTACCAACGGAACGTTGGAAAATCGCGAACGTTGGTAAACGTAGGAAATCTGATTCTTCTTTTTTCTTTTTCTATAAAAGATTAAGTACGTTTTCGTACCACCTACACATCTGTTTGAGGTTTGAATGGAATAAATTTTGTTTTCGAAGTAAATTGGATAAATTTGGATTGCGTTTTTCTAGGAAAAAAAAACGGGTAGTAGTCCTAAAAAATAAATTATTAAATATTTCTACTAAAAATAATAAAATAATAATAAAGTAAGCTAATATACTGAGATGTTTATTAAATGCAAAAATGATGAATAGTAACCTTTTTATTCTCGAGAATCTACTTACAATTAATTTTGAAAGAAATTACCTGCAGCAATATGTGCGGTGTATGTGTTTTAACATACTTCATTAGAACGTAACGTAAAGTCCTTCTATTGTAAAATCGCTACCACATCTTTTCCTGTCTCCTTTGCTTAATTTTTGATTATTTTCTTGTAACCATCTTTAAACTTCCTTTAAACTACTTTGTTTATTTCATTTCATTGTCACAGAAGTGCCAATCCAACGACTTCGATATTTATATGGTTGTTGGCCTATCGATGATTACGAATGACAGTGAGGATTTTAATTACTGCATTCCATGTAAATCGGCTCTGCATAATTTTTAAGAGGTAAATTAGTGAAAAGAACTGATGACTTTGATTATTCCCCATAAATTAATCTTAATGTAGTCTTTTTCAGGAAACAAAGAATTAATAATATACATTATCAAAATACCGGAATTCGAATAATTCAAATTTTCTAAATGTAAAATTAATTTTAACAATTATTGAAAACTCAAAGCGTAATTATATAAATCAGTGAATTAAATGTAAGCTCATTAAGTTCATCCCAATTTCCACTACAATACAAACATAGAAAACACAAACTAATACTAGGTGTTAAAATGGTCAGTTTAAATACGTCACCATGTGTAAATAAGCTGAAATGTAAGTAATGTAACAATTTTTGTAACCACTGTCGCTGTTTGTCGTGAATAGCAAGCATTTTTAATGTACTAGCTACTTCGCTGCACTCATCTACTAATTTTTTAAATAAATGGATCAGACGATAGGATCTAATTTAAAATTGATGCTGAAATAGAATTGTTTGAAATCTCCAATATACCGAGCTACCATTCTTTCCATCAAATAGATTCAAATATTTCAGCTTACTTTAAAAGATTTCGAATGGTCTACTACAACAGACAAATAAAGTCTTAGCAATGTTCCCAGTTGGCATCACCATTAATACTTCTTTGCTTTTTAATTTGTTTTTAAATTATTTGGGCAACTATGTTACACAAACATTAAATTTTGTTGTGAATGTTATTTATGGAAATTGTACTGGGATTTTTCTCTTACCTTCTTAGGAAATTTGTAAAATAAAATAAATAAATAAAAACAATTTGGGGTACGTTTTTAATAAGCGCATTGTTTTAAACTTTTTATTTATTTAAATTTACTTTTATAGTTAGTTGTTAATGTTTTTTTTTTTTACAAAATTTACAGCTGTTGTTGTATGCTGTAGAACAGGATTAACATTTTCAAAAATGATTGTTAGATATCAAACACGAACAGTAAACACTGTGTCTAAGCGGTTTTTCTATCTAAAATGTAAAGAAAAAAAATAAACATATGAACTTACTCCTAATCATAACTATTTCAATAATATGTAAAACAATTAATCAGTTGCTTATAAACAATGCATCACGTATTTATAATAATAAGTATCTAAGCAACATTATACAATGTGCCCCCTGATGACGTGCCCCATTTCTAACTTTTCTGATTTTCTATTTTGAAAAAAGGTATACTTATTCAATTATTTTTCTTATTTTGAGAAAAATTGTGATTCTGATTTTAAAGTTGACAAAACACGCAAGATTAATTACATCCATAGTTTATCATAGTTTTAATTTATTTCTGTTGAAGAATTAAACTTTTCATCAGTTTATGATAAAGCTTCTTTAATAACAGTACATATATAAATTAATGCCAATATCGCCGTTTAAAGACTACATTCAACATCCTAAAATAAGCGAAATTATTAGTCAAAAAGGATTTTTAAAAAATCAATAATAAGAAAGTTTACAAGGGTGGGTTACCCAATCTATCCAATAGTCCAAAAACGTTACACCTCCAAATGTTTCCCTTTATAGTTACTAAACAGATTACAAACAAAATTTATTTGCAAGTACATATACATACACCCGTTCTTTTCTGAATCAAACCAATATTTTATATGTAATGGCTGTAGAACTCATGACATAATTTCAGTTTTATAGACACATAACCAATATAAACAATTTAAATATAAAATAAACATTAAATTATTTGCACTACATGTATGTGGACCCACCTACGTAGTCATATTTCGATACATGTGTGTACCTAAATGAATAGATTTTGTGCCTGGCATTTGTACTAGATCGTTATTAATTTTCAATATTAAAATGTAGATATTAAATTTTGAAATTTTTCAAATAAGCGATATCTACCAAATAGCACCGAAGCAATCAATTATTGTGTGTTTTAACAGAATATTTACGTAGAATAGTGTATGAAATAAATTTATCTGCTATTTTACAAATCTTTTCACTAGAGTGGTTAAATAAATGTTTTACAAACTATGTAACCCTAATTTAATTATAACGAAACCCAGAAGTCGGTGTATTCAAGTTAATGAATTTTAGCACAGCAAAAAGTTTTCCACTAAAAATAACAAAAATAAAATTACGTCGTAAAAGAAGATGTATCCCCGCCTATTCCAGCTAATTAGTAAAAGTTCAGAGCTTATCTCATTCGTTCAATGTGAAACTACTTTGTGAATAGTTTAATAAATAAAGTAAACTGAACTAGAAGTTTCAAATAATTTATTCTAGTTTCCACTGCAATATTCCACCACACTGTGGCTTCGTCAGGTAGATGCATATCAAAGAAAGGTCGTTACTCTTACGTAAAGGAGTTTCAACAAGTAGCTCCCCCATCAATTAATTATGAATACTTACGAATACTATGTAATTAAACATACGAAATTTACAAAATGCATACGATTACGCCTTCTACAAATAAGGTTTTAAACTTATCGTATCGAGTATGTATCTGACAAAATACCATTATAAGCTAGGAGGAAATTAAAAATATATTGATGGAAATAGCTTATTTTGTTCCAACAGCCAAACGAAAATTTAATAATCCATGTACCGTGCTGCTATCTTACGAAAAATGTGAAAAACTTTCATATCTCGAAACTTTATCATAAATGTTTCTCGCTTTTTCTCTTTCCTTTTTGTCACTTCGTTCGCTTACCGGTCCCTTTTATCGTGCGTAAAGCGGGAAATGATTTATAAACAGAGAGATATAAAACGATTTCTTTTGTTGAAACGCTCTGCTCCGTTCTCGCTGGAACAACGAACTGACAAAAGGACCTTTTTTGCCCGATACTTTGTTTTCTTTGTCTCAGCTTAGAGACAATACCGTTTGCAGCAAGTGTCAACATTTGCGGTCTTTGCCGTCGGGTATGCATTACGTCGTTCACTGCAAGTCATTTAGTTTACCATTCCAACTGAAACTTAGCTATTAATATCCTACCGTATTGAAAATGAATTCACTCGATGCTAGACAAAATCTTGAAAATAATTTTTATTGTTACTGAATTTAATGTATGTCAATTCACTAAAATAGTTTTGCATTGCATATGCAATTTCTCCAATTAGTTACTTGATCTTGATCTTTTTGATAATAAAGTTTTATTGACATCGCGAAAACGCAACATCTTTGCACCTAAAGAATGTTTTTTGTGATAATAAATTTTCAAGAAATGTAAACATTGTAATCTACTAAACTTGTTATGATCAGATGTAGTCTTCTGAAAACAATGTGACTTGTACAATGGCAATATATTGGGGATTCTTATTACAGCTACTGATTTCTTATCAAGACAAGAATGTAATGTAATATGTCTTTTTGTAATTTTTAGAAAACTTCAATTAAAAACCAGAGGATTGTTAAATTATCGGTACCTAACTATCGATAAGTTATACATATGAGCTGCAGCCAACTAATTTTGCGGGAATAAGGACCTTTCATAAACGCTAATGTTCATTGTTATAATACCATACATCCCAATTTTGTAAGATCTAAGAGATTAAACTCCATAGCATATCGTTGGTGTTACTTACAGTGTGCCCCATTTAATACCCTTTAGTACGCTTGTGAAACCGCTATTTTACACTAAAATGAAACAAATATTTGTTGTTATTGAATAGGTCGAAAAGTCTACTTTTTTCAAAAATAGCAACATTTTATTAGCAATTTTTTTATAAGACACTAACTGCACTAATGAATTCAGAAGATCCTAAAATGGTTTTAACCAAAATTTCATTCAAATATGTTTATTTATTAATAAGGAGAGTTATAAGAGAATTATTTTTCAAGCTCTACCGCATTTATTATTTTATAAATCCGTTTCTTCCGGGTCAAAAAGATCAAGATCCGTTACTAACCTAAAATTTATTTAAAAAAAACTGCTAAAAATTGCATAAACAAATATAAATCAATTTTTTAAGATATACTTCATCAATTGTCAAACCTAGTTTGCAATCGCATAACTATTGAACAACACAGTAACTGTCAATATCATAAGCAACATTTGAATTCTTTTATATATTATTAATATCGATACCATTGCTTATTTTGCATTTCACGCATCTTTTGAGTGAAATAACAGTTATTATTATTTATTGAAGCTTTTTTGAAAGATGCAGCAAAATGCCCTAAATACAAATAGAACTAGATTATTAAGCAACACATAAGTATCGGCCCCCTCCGCACCACACAAGTTTAATTTATTATATAGTAATATAATAATTAGTCCGGGACGGCCGTTTCGAGGACACGAATGGTCCACATCATCAACCGGTGACCGAACATTCGGTCACCGGTCACCATACTACGCCACAGTCCTTACTATCATTATAGATTATTAAGAAAAAAAAACAATCTAGTTAGTAAGTATTACTTATTTCTTTAAAGTGTGCAATTTGATAGATGGGCTAATTATGTTTAAATGGATATTTGCAATTTTGTGTTATTTAAGTTAATTTTAAGTTGTTGTTTTTTATAAATTTTGACCTACCTTTGCCAACAAATGCTATAAAAACTGAATTTATGTAGGAAGCCGTGCTAACATTTGAAAAATAATTCTCTTTTCTTTTATTCTTTTATTATTATTATATCCGATTAATTCTGTTATTAATACTCACATTTGAATGAAAATTCGGTTAAAATTATTCTAGGAGCCTTTGAATTAAGTGGTGTAACCAGATTTTGACTACAAAAATCGCTAATAAAATTTTGCCATTTTCAACAAAATAGTCATAGTATGCCTTAAAAATTTATATAAATTTTACTTTTTGATCCACTATGTATTGGAAAATTTATTTCAGTGTAAATTATAAAAGTTCTGCAGGGGTACCTTCATTTCAAGTGGATCATACTGTATATATGTCAGTAGTAAAATATACAATCATTTAAAATTATTTCTCGGCTAGAGTTTGGATGGTCTGCTTGAATATTGAAGCACACAATTATGATTAGCATTATATTTTAAATATTGCTGTCAGTTAATTAGGGTGCTAGAAAGAAATAGATGCCACAAACTGAAATAAAGAATATATTGCTCGATGTCACTTGTGTAGCGGATCAACTGTGCTGTGCTGTGCTATGTGTGTGTGGGGCGGAGTTACAGCTAGCGATTAAGTTACATCATAACCCAGGAGCGGAATCGTTTTTTTAAGAAATTTTTAACTCCAGGAATGTTTGTACTCGTGAAAATAATGTAAGAGAAACCTCGTAGGTTCTTATCCGATTTTCATTTGTTTCCAATTGATAACGTAATTACCAATAAACAAAATTTCATACATTAACATTTTTTTATCACAGGATTCTTTTAATGAATGTTCAAAAATGCCTACATTGACCTCGGTCATATTGTGTTTTCTACAGTGGGGTCGGCTCTTCAACGTTGAATTACGTCAGGTGTTCCACAAGGTTCCAATCGACCTTTGCTCTTACTTCGTTTCCTGCTGGAAACGTTGACTTGTGATACCCTAGCTTATTCAGATAATGTTAAAGTGTACACAAAAATTGATTCCATCAGTGATATAGTTGACTTGCAAAAGAGTATTGATTGACTATATATAAAAAAATAGGAGTTCGTTCCGATAATCCGGCTATCCTTGGATGTCAAATGTACTCCTCGGGTGCAACTATGTTAAGATTCATCATTCGAAGTGCTTCGCGAATAAACATCTTCTGAAAACACTGAATGTAGAGCACTTGTTCTAAGTCGCCTAGAGTATGCTTCCATTGTGTGTTATCCTTATTATCCATCCTACGAGGATTCTATTCAGAAAATGCAACGAAGGTTCCTGAAATTCCTATCTTTTAGGATCGTCGGTGTATATCCGGTCAGAGGTATGACTATTACATTATTGGACATTATTGGAGCAACATGCAGTCCAAAATATTTAGGAAAGAGGGCAAATGTACAGTGCGCGGTTCCTATATAAACTGATTTACAACGAAATCGATTGTGGCCATTTACTATCTAAAATAATATTGAACGTTCCTCGTTTCTCTTCGTGCAGTATTCAATTGTTTCGATCTTTAACAGCAAGGACTAGTATGTTAATAAAATCGCCAGTTTAACACATGTGCCTGAACGCAAATGTGTACTATGCAGATATTTTTGTTGGAGAATATTTTTGTTTCATTAGCTATCCCTTTTCTTCTATTAAGATTATATTTTATTTTCCTTTGCTTGAATTTAAATTCGTTAGAACACACGGCTAAACGCCATAAAAGCAGGCAACCGCGATAGAAGGTAGAGATATGAAAAGTACTCTCGAAACC